>JAABOM020069783.1:0-37564 GCA_011800125.2 Solanum clarkiae | reverse complement strand
ACACACACACTTTCAAATTGAAATTTACCTAAAAAAATTATACGTTTAGAAAAAAATAGTTCAATGCACTAAAGTCCGTTCTATATGCAAGGCTACCCTACATTTCTACAAGAGGCATTTTCACAACAGACCCCGTGACCTCTTGGTTACATGAAGCCAACTTTATCAACTTTACCGATTAAAAAAGATTGTATGCACTATTTCAGATTAATAAAATAGCTAACATGTGCTTTAGGTTGCCTATATTCTAAGTTCTTCCAGATGTAATGCAAATTTAGAAATGTGCACTCAATAATGTCCTCCAAGACATCAACAGATCTGGATGCCTTACAGTAATATAAAGAATTTTCTAAGTTCCTCTAAGCATCGCTAAGCTTTTTATATGAATAAAAATGTTATGAAGGATAAAAAACACACCTATAATTTATCGATTTGAGTTTCATACTTGAACTCTCATGCAATCCATCAAAACACACCTCAACTACATTGGTAATAGTTTAAGTAAAAATAACTCACACCTAAAAATTCAGTTATGATACTTAAATAAGCAAAATACTTTAGGTGCTTTTCTGAGCATTAACTTAAGAGATAGAATGCATAATTGAGAGATTTTAGGGGACTTACATAGAAGATACAACGGAGGAAGGGAGAGAAAAGGGGGAGACAAGTCCTTCTACGACATCAATTACTGATGCTGAGTTGCCACTATCGAAATTGGAAATCCTCCTGAGGATGTTTGAGCCTGAAGACGCCAGAAAGTAACTAAAAGTTCATTTAAAAGGGTACTTAGTGTAGATAGAGATAGTAGTTTTACGCCCTTATCGACATTTTTTGGTGGAGAATCCATTAGTGAGTTAGATTTAGAACATAGTTCTGATAGAGATATATCATAATATAAAGTTATTATTTTTCTGAAAAAAGAAATCAAACACTGAAGAATGAATGAAAAAAATTTCAATACCTGATACTGCAAATACTCCATTGGTTAAGATCTTGTCTCGTTTTGAGGTAGCTTCGGCAGTAGAGAAATTAACATGAAGCATGAAAAAATATGGAAAAGACGGAGAAAATTGCTAAGAATTTCACTCAAAATTTTCATAAATTCATGAAATTTTGAAAGCATTAAACACCCTAATGAAGCATACAAATCCGTTTAACTTGTTAAATACACAATTAAAGTAATTGTAAACTTAAAAATGGCATACCCATACTTATTGAAACTAAAATCGATGTGTGAGAATCCTAATCTTAAAGTCCTCTTCAAAGATTTTCAGGGTAAAGTCAATAAAATTAGTAGGACTTCTAGACAAAAATTGCAAAAGAAATAGTTTTCTTCAAAACATACATAATGAATATACAACTATATAAGAGAAGATAAACAATATAATTTCTCAGGAACAAAGCCGAAGCCTTTTTTATTAGTATATAAGAGCTGATGCGGAGATTTACTTGCATGATCTGAAGGATGCGTTGTTTTTCCATTGCAGAACTGAAGACAAGTGTAAGAAATAGCAAAATGTCCAATATGTGTAATGACCCCAAAAAGTGCCCTCGGAATGTTCGGAATTTTTAATTTCCATATATCTCAAAATTCATTTGTTATTTCAAAAATATGACTTCATATTCTTGTTTAGAGGGCAAAATTGAGTGGAAAATGGGTCTAACCCGAATTTCACAGCAACCATATCAAAATTCAAAAATTGCAAAAAATGCGATTTAGAGGGTCAAATTTGAAGGGGTATATCTACTATCACAGAAAGAACTAGGTGTTCCACAACCTACCAAAATTAAAGATCTTTGAATTAGCTTTCGAATGCAGTTGGTTTCACCTCATTTCGAGTTTGGATGAAGGAGTTATGCCCATTTTCGTAGAACTCATTTGTGCAAAAATGCAATTTCCAGAGGCAAATCCGCCTTACTTCCGCGATGCACCCCTGTTGTTTTTGGTGCCTGTTTTAATTTCTTTGGTCCAAGACTTTTAAGTCTTGGGCCTAAGGGTTACCACACTTGAAAATACCTATATTTAGCCTTATTTCTCCCTTATATCATCCAAAACATTCCCCAATACTCACTAAAAAATTTAGGCTCATATTTCACCCTAAATTCAAGTCCCAAAGCTCAGGACCAATCTTAAGGATTTCATCAAGAATTTCATTCAAGCTTCAAGTCTCCATTTCTAATCTTCTTCAAGGGTTCTCCAAAGTCAAGGTATGTGGTGTTGAACTATTGGGTCCTTCCACCCATGGTGCTTAAGCCTCCTTTTTACTAATATTGCATGATTTAAATTTGATTCTACATGTGGGTATTGTACATTAAAAAATTTACCGCAGTGATTTGAGTTCATGAAAGTATAGTTGTTTTAGCATGTCTTGAGCTTTAATTCTTGGATATAATGTTGAATTTAATGAGGGAATTTTATGTGTATGTATTGAGGGTGTTGCAAGGTGTTGATTGATGGTTTTACAATGAATTTTCTTGTATGATTTCATCTGTAGATTGCATCGTCTTTTATCCCTATTACACACCCGCCAAATGTTTGATAAAATGTCCAACTAGGATTTCTTGAGGAATTGTAGATCCAATGCATGTCTTATGAGTTGAATGATGTTATGATGATGAAATGATATATGTTTGTGATTACCAAATGATAATAAAAAGAGAAGATATGTATATACGGATGAAAGGAATGAATATATGTGTTTGAATCATGTAAAGAACCTTTTATATTGCAAGGGAATTGTTGGGCTCTCATGTTGTTATGTTCTTGTGAAATGTTGATGACTTGTTGGATTCTTATGATAAAGTTTATGGTCTTGTCAATTGTGAAAGGCTACTAGGAGGGGTTATGAACTAACCAATCCCGAACTAAGGTAAAGAACGAAGAGAAGAGGAGTCCCAAAAAGCTTCACTCCAGTGGGCTCTACTTTAAAAGGTATTGCAGTTCCTGAAACTGTTACATGCTTTACCCTCTAGTGCAAGGCCAATTCCTATATGTAGGGGTTATGAGCTATTTTGTACACCTTACCCTCATGTACGAATGCAATTTACTCTTTATGAGGTTATGCTACTCCTTATGAGGTTATGTTACTCTTTATGAGGTTATGCTACTCCTTATGAGGTTATGCTATTCTTTGTGACGTTATGCTACTCCTTATGAGGTTGTGTTACTCTTTATGAGGTTCTGCTACTCCTTATGAGGTTATGTTACTCACTATGAGGTTATGCTACTCCTTATGAGGTTATGTTACTTTTTATGAGGTTATGCTACTCCTTATAAGGTTATGCTATACTTTATGAGGTTATGCTAATCCATATGAGTTTATATTATTACTCTTCATGAGATTATGAACTATGATGTACTCGTTACCCTCGTGTTTGATTTGGGATAATGAATTAGTTCTATATCTCTTACCCTCTAGTATAAGATAATTGGTAAGCTAATTATGTTATCTTATTGGGTTAAGTAAGCTATGAAAAAATGGATATTTTCAAGCAGGTTTTACTACAAGCATTGTTCATGCATGCCACATTGTTATATTATGCCTATTGTCTATTGTTATTCATTTTGATTACATTGCCTATCTCTTGTTGCATTGCATCCTACATACTTAGTACATTCTAACGTACTAACGCATACTCTATGCCTATATGCTATGACCATGTAGGAACTGGAACCCCGCTTGAGCATCTCCACCCACGTGGCTAGTACAGTTTCACTCAAACTTATTAGTGAGTCCTCCATTGTAGGGACGTTGGTCTAAGTTTCTTATGTTATGTATTGATTCCTTCTTCTTTATTTCCATTTTGACTATGAGGGTGAGCCTAGTTGCTTTGTCTTGGCCCCCGCTAAGTATCTATGTTTAGTTGTTTTGTTGGACAAGTTATGTATTATGTTTGAGCTTTGACTCATCTATGTTATTTAAGTATTAAATTCTTTTTTCTCCTATAGTCCCATTTCCCCTTGTTCATGTTTCTTATGATGTTTTATGTTGCTTCTACAACTAAGGCTATATAATGATATGCTATGAGGCTTGTTTGGGATTCCTTCAGGTTCCCTATTTGCCGATCACGTCTAGGCCTTAGGCTTGGGTCGTGACAAAGATGGTATCAGAGCACTAGGTTGATAGATCCTCGGAGTCCAACACACCACGTTGGTTAGAGTCTTATTCATGGTTGTGTTGTGCACCATAACTATGAGTAGGAGGCTGTGAGATGTTTTAGGAGATGTTTCCCTTCTTCATGTTCTAAGTCATGCTATAGTGTTGAACTAAGTCCTTTCGCCCCTCCCCACCAATAATTCTTCTTTGCTATGCTAGTTGACCATGCCTAACGTAAGAGGAAGTCGGGCCCGCACCTCGAGGAGCAACAAACCAATAGGGATCTTAGGGACGCCCTCACCTTGCTTGCATGCATTGTGGCTAATCAAGCTAATCAAAGGGCCCAAGACCCTCATGCTCCTTCACTGGCTTCTCGGGCTAGACTTCATGAGGAAGAACCCTTCAGAACTCCATGGATCAAAGGTGGATGAGGACTCCCAAGAGTTTATTAATGTTTAAGGTATTGGCCATCATGGGTATTATATCAAAAGATAAGGCAGAGTTGGCGGCCTACCAACTCAAGGGGATAACACATCTATGGTATAACCAATGGAGGGAAGATAAGGGAATCCATAACGTGGTGCTTTGGGAGGAGTTCAAGGCTACTTTCCTTAGTCAGTTCTTCCCTCTTATGCTTAGGGAAGCCAAATTGGTAAAATTCATGAATTTGAGACAAGGATCAATGAGTGTGAGGGAGTATGCCGTCAAGTTCAACCAACTTTCTAAGTATGCTACTCACTTGGTTCTCGACCCAGCGGCTAGAATGAACAAGTTCGCGATGGGTGTGTCTGACTGGTGAGTGAAGAATGCCAATCTTCTATGTTGATTAGTGATATGGATTTGTCCAGTTTGATGACCTATTCTAAATGAATGGAGGAGGAGAAGCCTAGGAAGAAAAGGAGTGGGGAGTCCAAGAGGGCTCAATTGGAAGATGACCGGATCCAAGAAGGCGATGGTGGGATGACATTCCCAAAATTCCCAAAGTGTGAAAGACATCATCATGGAAAATGCTTAATGAATTTAAGGGCATGTTATGGGTGTGGGAAAGAAGGTCAAAAGCTTATTGCTTGCCCTTATATCCGGAACAAGGGCAAGAAGGGCCGTCCTCAAGGCCAAGGTGAGTTTCTTTGATTTTGATGTGTATACATTGGAAGGTTTGGGTTTCCCTTCATTTCTCTTCTTGTTGCTTGGGGGCTTCATGTGTGTTCCAGGTGGTTATGTCAACCTTTGGTGTTTACACCTTTGTTGAGTCTATTGTTGCTAGAAGGTCATTGGTATTGTTCCATGTTCTTATTGCATTAGGTCTTGCCTTGTGACTCGTTGAATTTGATGTGGTGGATTCTGATATCATTCTTGGGTTGGATTAGTTGTATGTATGTTGTTTCTCCATTGATGGTGGGGCCCGTCTTTGAGTGGTACTGAAGGGTGTAAGTCTATTTCTTGTTTTAAGGTACAATTGATCCTTAAGGGATTGCATTTTTATCTTGTAAGAGTTAGGGTTGTTGATCCTAAGTTATTTCTATTGAGTTATTTTCGATGATTAATGAGTTCTTGAATGTCCTTTTCGATATTTCAAATTTGGGGTGGGCTCTTGTGGTTTGACTTATGCACTGATCATGTCTATAGCTCTCATGAATAGCGTCTTTAATCCCTACATTGTTACATTGTGTGGTTCTTGGTGATGATGTGTTGATTATTTTCGGTAGTGAGGGAGAGCTTGTGAATCAATTCATGGTGATGTTGTGAATTTGGAGGAGATGAAGTTGTTTGCTAATTATGGAAAGTGGGGACATTTGAGTGGCAAGAAGGTGGTTGGGGGAGTTCACCAGTTGACTAGGGTGAATGAGGTTGAGAATGGTGGTATAATGGCTTGGTGGTTCCAAATCATCTATGGTTGAAGGGGTCTGGTTAAGTAAGGCATTGATTTTCGTATTAGTAAAGTTGGGGGGTCTTCTCCAAGGGGGAGATGGTGACTTAGTTCTAAGTGGTTGATGTGTGTGTACAAAGTAGATTGATGAGGGTGTGGTGTTCGTAAGGCTCTTGGAAGGTTCGTCAAGTCGGAAGTGTCTTTCGGAGAGCGGGCTTGGAGAAACAACATCCATACCTCTTTAATTTTTATTCGAGCTTATGAAGATATATCCAGTCCTTTCATGGTTCCAAGTTTATGTTACAGCCCCTATGTCATTTGCATGCATCCATGTATACGTTACCAAGTTCATGATGATTTTTGACACTTATATTGATATTTTGAAAATGGTGTTTCAAATGCTTGTAGCAATCTTGTTGGGGCTGATTTGTTTGTGATCACTCTTATTTTGTATGTCTCTTTTACATTCATGGACGAATGTTCCCAAGGAGCAGATATTGTAACGACCCCAAAAAGTGCCCGAAAATGTACCTCGGAATGTCCGAAATTTTTAATTTCCATATATCTCAAAATCCATTTGTTATTTCAAACTCCGACTTCATAGTCTTGTTAAGGGGGAAAAATTGCATGGGAAATGGGTCTAACTGAATTATATAGAAACTGTATCAAAATTCGAAAATCGCAAAACATGCAATTTAGGAGGGTCAATTTTGAAGGGATATATCTCTTAGCACACAGAGAACTAGGTGGAACACAAGCTATTAAATTAAAGATATTTGAATTAGCTTTCCAACGCACTTGGTTTCACCTCATTTCGAGTTCGGATGAAGGAGTTATGCCATTTTCGTAGAACTTGTTTGTGCAGAAATACAATTTCCAGAGGCAAATCCGTCTTACTTCCGCGATGCGTCCCTGTTGTTTTTGGTGCCTATTTTAATTTTTTCGGTTCAAGACTTTTAAGTATTGGGCCTAAGGGTTTCCATACTTGATAATGTCTATACTTAGCCTTGTTTCACCCTCATATCATCCAATAATTCCTCAATACTCACTAAAACACTTAGGCTCATATTTCACTCTAAATTCAAGTCCCAAAGCTCAAGACTAATCTTAATGATTTCATCAAGGATTTCATTTAAGCTTCAAGTCTCCATTTTCAATGTTATTCAAGGGTTCTCCAAAGTCAAGGTATGTGGTGTTGAACCATTGGGTCCTTCCATCTATGTTGCCTAAGCCTCCTTTTTACTAATATTTCATGATTTAAAGTTGATTTTACATGTGGGTCTTATACATTAAGAAATTTACCGCACAGTGATTTGAGTTCATGAAAGTATGGTTGTTTTAGCATGTCTTGAGCTTTAAATCTTGGATCTAATGTTGGATTTGTTGAGGAGTTTTGATGTGTATATCTTAAGTGTGTTACAAGGTATTGATTGATGGTTTTACAATGAATTTTCTTGTATGATGTCATCTCTAGATTGCATGGTCTTTTACCCCCATTACACACCCGCCAAGTATTTGATAAAATGTCCGACTAGGGTTTCTTAAGGAATTGTAGGTCCAATGCATGTCTTATGAGTTGAATGATGATATGATGATTACATGTTTATACAATGATGTATGTATGTGATGACAAAATGATGATAAAAAGGGAAGATATGTATATAAGGATGAAAGGAATGAATATATGTTTTTGAATCAGGTAAAGCACCTTTGGTATTGCAAGGGAATTGTTGGGCTCTCATGTTGTTATGTTCTTGTGAATTGTTGATGACTTGTTGGTTTCTTATGATAAGGTTTATGCTTTTGTCGATTGTGAAAGCCTACTAGGAGGGGTTATGAACAATGTTACATGCTTTACCCTCTAGTGCAAGGGAAATTCCTACATGTGGGGGTTATGAGATATATTGTACACCTTACCTTCATGTACAAATGTAATTTACTCTTTATGAGGTTATGCTACTCCTTATGAGGTTATGTTACTTTTTATGAGGTTATGCTGCTCCTTATGAGGTTATGTTACTCCTTATGAGGTTATGCTACTCCTTATGAGATTATTTTACTCCTTATGAGGTTATGCTACTCCTTCTGAGGTTATGTTACTCTTTATGAGGTTATGCTACTCCTTCTGAGGTTATATTACTCTTTATGAGGTTATGCTACTCCTTATGAGGTTATATTACTCCTTATGAGTTTATGCTGCTATTTATGAGGTTGCTACTCCTTATAAGGTTATATTACTCTTTATGAGGTTATGAACTATGAGGTGCTCCTTACCCTTGTGTATGATTTAGGGTTATGAACTCATTTTATATCTCTCCCCCTGTAGTACAGGGTAATTGATTAGGCTAATTATGTTATCTTACTGGGTTGAGTAAGCTATGAAAGAATGGATATTTTCAAGCATGTTTTACTACAAGCATTGTTCATGCATGCCATATTGTTATATTATGCATATTGCCTATTGCTATGCTTTTTGATTGCCTATCTCTTGTTGCATTGCATCCCACATACTTAGTACAGTCCAACGTACTAACACATACTCTATGCATATATGATATGAACATGTAGGAGCCAGAGCCCCGTTAAGCATCTCCACCCACGTGGCTAGTACGGTTTCACTCAAGCTTGTTGGTGAGTCCTCCATTCTGGGGACATTGGTCTATGTTTCTTATGTTATGTATTGATTCCTTCTTCTCTATTGCTATTTTGACTATGAGGGTGAGCCCGGTTGTTTTGAATCATCTATCTTATTTAAGTATTAAACTCTCTCTTTCTAATTTATTCCCATTTCCCTTTTTCTTGTTTCTTATGATGTTTTATATTGGTTCCTCTACCAAGGATGTGTAATGATATGTTATGAAGCTTGTTCGGGCTTCCTTCGGGTTCCCTATTCGCTTGTCATGTCTAGGCCATAGGCTTGGGTCGTGACAATATGTCCTCAAGTTAAATATATAGACAATTAACAGAACTAAAAGTCAAATAAAGCAACTAGCAAAAATATTAAACTAAAAACCAAGATTCAAGGATTTAATAGAATTAGATACCCATGAATTAAAGTTTCAATAGAATAGAACAAAAAATAATAGTAGATAAAAAAGCAATTTAACATAGAGAAGAGGTTAGACCAGTAAAATTACCACAATTACTCCAGCTTAAATTGACAAGCGAATTTATTATAATAAGAAAATCTCAAACTGATTATTGGAATCCTGAAGCACCACCACGAACGCTACCGCGCGTCCGCCTGCGGTGCGGTAAGGCACCACCTTGTTGTGCCAGCAACCAAGCTGCTTAAGATTGTTAAACTTTACTATTACACAAGCCTGTTACCAAGAAGGAGCAAAAAAAGGAATATGTTGAATTGGGACAGGAAACCATCATAAGTGGAAGGCTATCCCACAGTCCTTCATGAAAACCCTCTTTAAAGCCTGGGTATGTTATAAAAAGGGAAGGCGGAAGCATTGAATGGCGAAGAGAGGTGGCTCGACAGGGAAGGAATGGGAAATTGTCAAGGATGACTTCTTTGTTGGTGGAACAAAGGGCTAAATAGCGAGAGTGATTCTTAGAGCCGTTCTGGATTTCCAACACCTCGCAAGAAATGTAGCGGTAATCCTCAAGATTAACCAACAACGGCCTCATAGAAGTAAGGGGCAAGTACCATGTACAATATTTTAAGGGAGTATTGGTACAACATTTTAGAAAGAGATGGTCAAACAACAATAGAAAGAATACCCATAATCAATTAATCATCCAAACATTTGAATTCGAATGATAGAATGAGATTCAATGTAAATCCATTAAAGCAAAACCATCAATTCTACTCATATTCCAAAAGGAGACAAAAAGCACTACTTACCCTACAACTGCAGCAACAGTTGAAGGAGATGGAAGCAAAGATTGGAATAACGCAAAATGTTCTTTTCAATTCCAACAAATAAGAGCAAACGGGTGAAGTCGGCAAGGGCAGGTACGCATGCCAGACCACATAACCACGTGGAGCAAGCCTTAGGGTTATAAACTAAAATGACTAAAATGCCCCCCATAAGCAGGCATGTTGATACAATACCCCCTTACTCTCTATTCTTATATAGTACTAAAGTATGATAAGTTGTTAATATAATTGAAATGACCCTAAAAAGTGCCTGAAAATGTCACTCGAAAGTGCCTGAAATCGTAATTTTTATATATCTCAAATCCATGTGTGATATCGAAAATCCGACTACATATTCTTGATCAGGAGGCAAAATTAAGTGAGAAATGGGTCTAAACCTGATTTTAGAGCAACCGTATCAAAATTTCATTTTCTATAATTTTGCTTATCTAGTGTTGATCTGCGCCCTTTGCGCGACACAGTCAGGGAGCGGAATAGTGTTATTTTTGCCCAGTTTTTGTTGTTCGGTCCAAGGCCTTTGGGTCTTGGGACTAAGTCTTCCCATGTGTGAAAATACCTATGCTTAGCCATATTCCAACACCATATCATACAAGACATTCCCCAATACTCTCCCAAATACTTGGACAAATATTTCACTCAAAATTCAAGTGCCAAAACTCATTCTGGATCTTAAAGATTTCATTCAAGCTTGAAGTCTCCATTCTAATCTTCATTAAGAAATCCTCGAAAGTTATGGTATGTGAGTTTCAACCATTGTGTCCTTTCACCATGGTGCCCAAGCTTATTTTTTCTCTTTTCTTTCTTGCATAAATCTCATGTTTCTAAATTGATTTTACTTATGGGTCTTTTATTATGAATTTGACTATAATCTATGTTAGGGTTTCATGAAAGTGTGACTGTTTTAACATGTTTTGAGCTATGAATGTAGTATCTATTTTGAGATTTGATAAAGGGTTTCAATGTGTATTGCATGAGGGTGTTACCAAGTATGTGTGGGTTGATTTACTTCAAGTTCTCTTGCATAATTTTACTCTTGAATTACATGGTTTTACAATAGCATTGCATACCCACCAAGTGGTTGATAAAATGTCCGGATTAGGGTTCTTGAGTTACTGATGATCTATTGCATGGCCTATGACTTGAATGACTTTGTGATGATGAAATTAATGTATGAATATGTTGATTTCATGGAAAGTGGCTATAGTGTTGTAAGTTACCATACCATAGATGAGGGGTATATACCTCATCCACCTTGTCGGGTGGTGGCAATTTCGTACTACCATAAATAAGGTGTATATACTTCATCCGCCTTGTCGGGTGGTGGCAATCCCATACTACCATAGATGGGTATATACCTTATCCACCTTTTCGGGTGGTGGGAATCCCGTACTACCATAGATGAGAGGTAGATACCTCATCCATCTTCTAAGCGGGTGGCATGCCTTGGGTTCCAAGTACTAAGTTGCTTGGTCTATGATGATAGTCTCTTTCTACGCATATAATACATTCTATATAAGCATATTTTACTTCAAGCATTATTCATTCTTGTCATATTGTTTTTATATTATCATTGATATTGCATTTTGCCTATGTTGCCTATCTCTTGTTGCATTGCATCCTACATACTTAGCATATTCAAATGTACTAGCGGATACTCTATGCCTACATGATATTACAATGTAGGAATCGGAGCTCCTTACGATCATCCTCATCCTCCCCATGGCTAGTATGATTTCTCTCAAAGCAAGTTCGTGAGTCCTCAACTCCGAGGACATACTTCTCATGATTTATGCTGCGTATTGACTCTTTTTATGTTGGAAACTTATGACTATGAGAGTGAGCCCAGAGATTGTCTTGACACCCGATCCTATCTATATAGTAGAGGTGTTGTTGGAACCTTATGACATGTTAATGCTATACTATTTTGGCTTACTATGTTTCTACGGTATCAAATATGTCCTTTTGCCCCGTTTTCCCTTATTTCTATCTCTTGTTGTTTTATTGCTTCTGCGACCAAGGATGTGTAATGATATGTTAAGAGGCATTCTTGAGGTTCCTTCGAATTCTCCATTCGTCGTGTCACATCTAGGCCCTAGGCTTAGGTTGTGACAAACTAGGTATCAGAGCACTAGGTTGTTAATGGTCCTTGGCATCCAACACACTGTGTCAATTAGAGTCTTATTCATGGTTGTGTTGTGCACCACATCTATGAGTAAGAGCCTATGACACATTTTAGGAAATGTTTTCCTTTTTTATGATCTATGTTGTGCTATAGAACTTAGGTAAGGTTTCCATTCCAATGAATGTTCTTTGCCCTTTTAAGATCATGCCTAACATAAGAGGAAGAAGAGCCCACACACCTGAGGAACAAACGGCTCATGGAGAGCTACGGGATGCTCTCACTTTGCTAGTAGCTTAAGTCATGGCTAATCAAGTCAATCAAGGGGCCGAAGCCGCTCATGCTCCTACTTCGACATCTCGGGTGATGGACTTTATAAGGATGAACCTACTGGAGTTCAATGGATCTAAAGTGGATGAGTACTCTCAAGAATTTGTTGATGAGGTGTACAAAGTGTTGTCTATAATTTGTGTGAGGTCAGAAGAGAAGGCGGAGTTGGCAGCTTACCAACTCAAGGGGGTGGCCCAAATATGGTATACTCAATAGAAGGAGGAGAAAAAGAACAACAAGATGATCCTTGGGGAGGAGTTTAAGGCAGCTTTCCTCAACCGGTTCTTGCCTCTTGAGCTTAGGGAGGCCAAAATGATGGAGTTCATGAATTTGAAGCAAGGACCTATGAGTGTGAGGGAGTATGCCCTTAAGTTCAAACAACTCTCTAAATGCGAGTTCTAGAAAGAATAAGTTTGTGATGGGTGTTTTTGATTTGGTTAATGAGGAGTGCCGGGACGTTATGTTGATTAGTGACATTGATTTTTCCTGCCTTATTACCTATGACAAACAATTGGAAGGGGAGAAGTTGAGGAAGAAAAGGGGTAATGAGGCTAAAAGGGCCCGTTTTGATGGTAGGTTCCAAAGTCCCAAAGGTGGCCGATTTCATTAAGACGAAGGGTCCTCACATGCTCCTAATAGAAGGTTTGCCAATGACGACCCAAGGGCCCAAGGTGATGGTAGTATGATGCCTAATACTATATTCCTAAAATGTGGTAAGGGTCATGGTGGCCCATGTTTGAGGGATACCAATGATTGTTTTGGTTGTAGAGAAGTAGGCCACAAGATGATTGATTGCCCACATAGCCGGAACAAGGGTAAGCATATTCGTCTACAAGGACGGGGTGCTAATGCGATTCTTTAGGAGAGAATGGGCCAACAAGGTGGTGCCCCAAGGCACAATTGGTTCTATCCACTCCAACAGAGACAAGTGGTTGATGAGGTGCCCAATTTCATCACCGGTATGTTAAAATGTCTTTGATTTTGATGTGTATGCATTGATAGACCCAGGTACCACTCTTTTTTTTGTTACTCCTTTTGTTGCCAAAAAGTTTCATGTTGAGCCAGAATTGTTTCATGAATCTTATGAGGTTTCTACTCCCATTGGTATATCTATTGTTGCTAGAAAGGTCTATATAAATTGTCCCGTTTGCATTTTGCATAAGATTTTGCCTTGTGATCTTGTTGAGTTGGATACGATGGATTTTGATGTCATTTCAAATAGTTGGATACGATGGATTTTGATGTCATTCTTGAGATGAATTGGTTGCATGCACATTATGCCTCTATTGATTGTAGAACCCGTTGGAACAAGTTCCAATTCCCAAGTGAACCCATCTTTGAGTAGGAGAGTCATGATATGGTGGTCAAGGGTAGGTTCATCTCTTGCATTAAAACCCAAAATTGGATTTCTAAGGGGTGTCTCTATCATCTTGTGAGAGTTAGAGATGTTAAGTCCAAAGTCCTCCCCGAAGAGTTGGTTCCAGTGGTAAATGAGTTTCTTGATGTCTTTGCTAATGAGGTTCCCTATGTTCCTCTTGAAAGGGAAATAGACTTTGGTATAGACCTCATTTCTGATAATCAATCTATTTTTATTCCCCATTACCATATGGCCCCGGTGGAGTTAAAAGAGTTTAAGGAACAACTGAGGGACTTGTTGGAGAAGGGTTTTATTAGACCTAGCCAATCACCTTGGGATGCACTAGGTGTTGTTTGTGAAGAAGAAAGATGGGTCCCTTAGAATGTGTATTGACTACCGACAACTTAATAGGGTCACCGTAAAGAATAAGTATCCCCTACCAAGGATTGATGATCTATTCGACCAACTTCAAGGGGCTAGTCATTTCTCTAAGATTGATCTTCGGTCCAGGTACCATCAAGTGAAGGTGAGGGAGTATGAAATTCCCAAGACGACCTTCCGGAATAGGTATGAGGATTATGAATTTATGGTTATGTCTTTTGGGTTGACCAATGCACCGGCTATTTTCATGGATCTTATGAATAGGATTTTTAAACCATACCTTAATTTCTTTTGTTGGTGGTCTTCATTGATGATATTTTGATCTATTCCCATAGTGAGGGGGAGCATGTGAGTCTTTTGAGGGTGGTGCTACGAAGATTGAGGGAAGAGAAGTTGTCTGGCAAATATTGAAAGTATGAATTTCGGTTGAAAGAGGTTGCCATTCTAGGTCATGTGGTGTCGGGAGATGGTATTAAGGTGGATCTTAAAAAGATGGAAGTGACTAGAAATTAGCCCAGACCTTTGACCCTGTCGGACATTAGAAGCTTCTTGGGCTTAGCGGGTTACTACCGGAGGTTTGTGAATGGGTTCTCTTCTATTGCTTCTCCTATGACTAAGTTGACACAAAAGAAGGCTAAATTAGTGTTGACTGATGAGTGTGAAAAGAGTTTCCAAACCTTGAAGGATAAGCTTGTCTTTGCTCCAATCTTGTCTTTACCGGAAGGGTTTATTGTGTATTGTGATGCCTCACGAATTGGTTTGGGTGTGTTTTGATGCAAAAGCTAAGGTGATAGCCTATGATTCTAGACAACTCAAGGTGCATGAAAAGAATTATCCTACTCATGATCTTGAATTGGTCGCCGTAGTTTTTTCTTTGAAAATTTGGTGTCATTATTTGTATAGGGTGCATATTGATGTGTTTACTGATCATAAGGGTATCCAATATGTGTCACTCAAAAAGATCTTAACTTGAGACAGCGAAGGTGATTAGAGCTTCTTAAGGATTATGATATGAGTGTATAGTATCATCTCAGTAGGGCCAATATTGTGGTGGATGCTTTGAGTAGGGTGTCTATAGGTAGTCTAGCTCATGTTGATGATAGGGGCAAAAAGATGGCTGGAGAGGTCAATCGGTTGGTTAGATTAGGGGTTAGGTTGGAAGAGGTTGATTATGGCGGTATTGTGGTTGTTGATGGTTGAAAATCTTCCTTGGTTGATGAGGTAAAAGAAAAACAAGATCTTAAGCCCTCCTTGTTAGAATGGAAGGCCCTGGTGAGATAGGGCAAGGTGGAGGTTTTCCCCCAAGAGAAAGGTGGTTTCCTTAGGTATCAAGGTAGATTGTATGTGCCTAGTGTGGATGTCTTGAGAAAGAGAATTCTTAGGAGGCTCATGATTCTTCCTACTCTATTCACCTCGGTTCTACTAAGATGTATAGAGATTTGAGGGATATGTTTTGGTGGGGACGTATGAAGAAGACCATTGCCAAATCTGTATCCAGTTTTTCATAGGTGCCAACAAGTCAAAGCCAAACACCAAAGGCCAGGTGGCCTCACTCAAGATATAGAGATTCCTACTTGGAAGTTGGAGGATGTTAACATGGATTTTGTGGTTGAGTTTCCTAATACTAGAAATGGTTTTGATTATATTTGGGTTGTGGTTGATAGAATGACAAAGTCGGCTCATTTCCTACTGGTTAAGACTACTTATGGGGCCGAAGACTATGCTAAATTAGACATCCATGAGTTGGTTAGATTGCATTGGGTGCCCTTGTCTATCTTATAGGATCATGGTGCTCAATTTACTTCACACTTTTGGAGGTCCTCCCAAAGAGGTCTTGGTACCAAGGTTAAGCTTAGTACGGTCTTTCACCCTCAAAAGGATGGCCAAGCCGAAAGAACTATCCAAACTCTTGAGGATATTCTTAGAGCTTGTGTTTTGAAGTTTAAGGGTAATTAGGATGATTATCTTCCATTGATTGAGTTTTCTTATAATAGTAGCTACCATTCTAGCATTGACATGGCTCCTTTTGAGTCCCTCTATGGTAGACGCTGTAGGTCCCCAGTCGGATGGTTTGAGGTAGGGGTAATAACATTGTTGGGTCTGGATCTGGTCATGGAGGCTATGGAGAAGGTAAGGTCGATAAGGGTAAGGTTGAAAATAGACCGAAGTCATCAAAAGTCCTATGCCCATGTGAGGAGAAGGGAGCTTGAATTTAAAGTTGGTGATTGTGTCTATTTGAAGGCCTCACCCACAAAGGATTTGGTTTGTTTTTGTAAGAAGGGTAAATTGAGTCCAAGATATGTGGGTCCTTATAGGGTGTTGCGGAGGATTGGTCAGGTAGCCTATGAGTTAGAGTTTCCTAGGGAAATAAACTTGGCTCATCTAGTCTTTCATGTATCCATGCTGAGGAAATATGTGGGTGATCTGAATGCTATTATTCCATTGGATGTTGTGGGTGTTGTAGAAGACAACATGACCTATGAAGAGCTTCTAGTAGAGATCATGGATAGATAAGTGAAGAGGTTGAGGAACGAGGATGTGGCTTCTGTTAAGGTCCTTTGGAGAATCAACAAGTCAAAAGTGCTACATGCGAGGCTGAAGCGGATATGCAAAAGAGATATCCCTATATCTTCTATTCTACTCAAGCCTAAGATACTAATTCTAAGTCTTTTTATATGATTTCATGTCTCATGTATCATCCCTATATGTCATATGCATGCATTCATGTTTATGTTGACAAGTTTATGGTAATTTTGACACTTACGTTGAGATTTTTGAAAAGATGTTTAAGTGCATTATTGCATACTTATTAGGGATGATTTATTCATGATTACTCTTCTTATGTATACTTCTTCTATATTTGGGGATGAATGTTCTCAAGGGGGAGATATTGAAATGACCCCAAAAAGTGCCCGAAAATGTGGGTCGAAAGTGTCTGAAATCGTGATTTCCATATATCTCAAAATTCGTGCATGATATTGAAAATCTGACTTCATATTCTTAGTCAAGGGGAAACATTGAGTGGGAAATGGTTCTAACCATAATTTTAGAGCAGCCATATCAAAATTTCATTTTCCATAATTTTGTTTATCTAGTGTTGATCCGCCCCATTGGCGTGACGCGGCCAGGGCGCAGACTACTGTTAATTTTGCCCAGTTTTTGTAGTTCGTTCCAAGGTCTTTGGGTCTTGGGACTAAGTCTTCCAATGCGTGAAAATACCTATACTTAGCCATATTTCAACACCATATCATACAAGATATTCCTCAATAGTTTCCCAAATACTTAGACAAATATTTCGCTCAAAATTCAAGTGCCAAAACTCATTCCGGATCTTAAGGATTTCATTCAAGCTTCAAGTCTACATTCAAATCTTCATCAAGAAATCTTCCAAATTTAAGGTATATGAGTTTCAACCATTGGGCTCTTTCAGCCATGGTACCCAAACTTCATTTTTACATAAAGCTCATGTTTCTAAGTTGATTTTACTTATGGGTCTTTTATTATGAGTTTGACTATAATCTATGTTGGGGTTTCATGAAAGTGTGACTGTTTTAGCATGTTTTGAGCTATGAATCTAGTATCTAGTTTGAGATTTGATGAAGAGTTTTAATATATACTGCATGAGGGTGTTACCAAGTATTAGTGGGTTGATTTACTTCAAGTTTTCTTGCGTGATTTCTCTCTTGAATTGCATGGTTTTACGCTAGCATTACACACCCACCAAGTGTTTGATAAAATGTCTGGATTAGGGTTCTTAAGTTATTGATGATCTATTGCATGGTGATGTTCACGCTCCAATAACAAAGCGGTTGCGGTCAGCAATATACCCAATCAGAGGTTAGAGTCGAATCCACAGGGAATACGGTGCTTGATAATGGAGATCCACTATCATTCATTTCAAGCATCAATTACTAAAATCTCTAAATGGGGGGTGGGGTGGGGTTTGTGATTTAAAATGAAGAACAAAAACTAATACTAAACTAATTATGCAAGAAGACACTCAAATTTATGGGTAACTTGGGAATTGTGTTCCCATGATTCGTTGACTCAATTACCCTAGATAACATAACTCTAATTGAGAATTCACATGCAGGATGGTAACTTAGATTCTTCCATCCCTCTTTTGAAGGTGAAGGTCAAATTTCACCATGATGCTTGGTCGGCAACCATGGTATGCTAACTAACCATTACTCATTATCCCTGTCAACCACCCCTTGGTCAGGTTTGGTTGATTAGACGAGAATGTATCAACCGAATCCTGTCATTTACTTTTCATTTCCTATTTGTCACTACCTTGGTCGGGATCATGATAGTAGGCGGGGTTTGATATTGGCCACCATCAAACATCAATCAAAATGGAGGAAATAAACAGTAGATGCAAATCCCCAATCAAAGAAAAGCACAAAGTCTATGTTATTTCAAGTAAACTACTCATGGTTCCCACAACCCCAAGTGGTGGGTGCTTAGCTACTCATGGATAAGGTAAAATCAACAATAATGAATGCAAAAGACATAGTTGAGAGTTCACCGAAAACAATGAAGAACAACAACACTACAAGTTGCAAATCACAAGCTTCGATTAATGGATAATGAGTACAATGTGATTTTGTAATCCCCAAAAGTGGGTCTTCAAATTAAAATTGAAATCTACACTAAACCCTAGAAATATTCTAGATAGAATATTCAAAGTGTTCTACAAAATATTCTAGTCTCCCCAAATATTCAAGTCTGATCTCCTTCTAAAACCCTATCATTAAGTATTTATACTTTTTACAATTTCACCCTAGCAATTAAATAGAAAAGATAGATGGTAGCAGCTATGTCGTGTAGGTATGACTTGTAGGGTGACCTACAAGTTTTAATCAGGGTCACGTAGTCAGTACTTAGCATTTTGGACTTGACTGTTACGATCCATTGTTACAAGTCATTTCTTGGGCTACGACTCGTATGCTCTTCTCGTAGTGTACGCCTTCAGTTCATGGTCTAAACTTTTAGCTCTCAGTTTCTTGCTATGATCCCACCTATATGAGTCATAATCAGGCCTATGACTTATAGAGTGGCCTCTTATGGATGACCTCTACTTAGTAGATTTCTGATTTTGCTCAATGTTTCTTGCTACGAGATCACTCTATGACTCGTAGCTTGGGTTATGACTCGTAGGATGGCTCATATGTCCTGCACTTCCGCAAAATCTATAATTTTCTTCCAAAATCATGCCAACCTATCTTTTCTACAATAACAACATAAAACACATTAAAACCATAAAAAGTCACATTAAAAACTCAAAAAATCCCTTATTTTAGGCACCAAATGTGCTGATATGGCCTATGACACGAATGACTTTATGATGATGAAAGTAATGTATGAATGTGTTGATTTCACGGAAAGTAGCTATATTGTTGTAAGTGACTATACCATAGATGAGGGGTATATACCTCGTCCACCTTATTAGGTGGTGACAATCTCGTACTACCATAGATGAGTGGTATATACCTCATCCACCCTGTCGAGTGGTGGAATCTCGTATTACCATAGATGAGGGGCATATACCTCATCCACCTTATTGGGTGGTGGCAATCCATACTACTATAGATGAGGGATAGATGCCTCATCCACCTTTCAAGCGGGTGGCATGCCTTGGATTCGAAGTACTAAGTTGCTTGGTCTATGATGATGGTCTCTTTCTTCACATGTAATATGTTCTATATAAGCATGTTCTACTTCAAGCATTATTCATACTTGTCACATTGTTATTATGTTATCCATTGCCTGTGATATTGCATTTTTCCTATGTTGGCTATCTCTTGTTGCATTGCATCCTACATACTTAGTACATTCAAATGTACTAGTGCATACTCTATGCCTACATGATATTACCATGTAGGAACCAGAGATCCTTACGATTATCCTCATCCTCCCTCGGCTAGTATGATTTCTCTCAAAGCAAGTTGGTGAGTCCTCAACTCCGAGGACATAATTCTCTTGATTTATGGTACGTATTGACTCTTTTTATGTTGGAAACATATGAATATGAGAGTGACCCTGGAGATTGTCTTATCCCCCACTTTTATCAATGTAGTAGAGGTGTTATTAGAATCTTATGACATGTTAATGCTATACTATTGGCTTATTATGTTGCTATGATATCAAAGATGTCCTTTAGCCCCATTTTTCACTATTTCTATCTATTATTGTTGTTTTATGAACAAGGATGTGTGATGATATGTTAAGAGGCTTTCTTGGGGTTCATTTGGGTTCCCCATTCGCCATGTCACGTGTACACCTTATGGCTGGATCGCGACAGTTATAATATATGAAAATAATATATAACATAAAATTAAGTGTAGCCATCATAACTCACATTAATGATTCATCAAATAATAGTACATATTATAAACATTAAAAAGTGTTTATTGTATAATAAATGAACGTTTCACTTAATAATAATGTTATATAGTCATTAGGCAACATTGGAATTCCTATTGGGTAAAAACACACAGTATAAAAATGTAGGAAACTTTCTTTGCAGTTATTGAAAATCAAACTCCACTTCAATAGCTTTAAGTGATAGTTCAAAAATGATGGAAAGTTGATTACCAGCTATGTTAAAACCATTTTACAAGGCTATTTTGACTTTCATTTTGTGGCAGATTTGGAGAAAAGGAAATGTTATAAATCATGCTTAGAGTAGAATTTTAGCAATCCAATTTTTGAAATAAATGGAAGCTTGTATAAGTTGGTTAGAATAAGATATCCACAATTGAAGTATTTACCTAAGCAATGGCGCTTGATTGTGTAGTTTAACTAGTGTATATACCATTGATCAACCACAAAGTCATAGCTTGAGAGAAGCCACAAAAACCACCTTTAAATACAATTGGGATGGATTTTCAAAAGCGTATCAAAGTCCTAGTGAATTTTATTTCTATATAAGTGATTTAGAAGGTAATCTGATGTATGTTGAAGCTAGAAATTTAATCGGACAGATAAGTTTAATAGCTGAAGTAGTAGTAATTAAGTTGGTTGAGACTTTTGTTTCAATAAGTAGATGACTCATGGTTGATAGAAATCGATTCTTTAATTATGAAGAAGGTACAAGATGGAATTTAGAAGGTACCTTAGTGAATTTATTTGGAAATCTAGTACATAAAAGTTTAATGGAGAAGAATAAATATTTGTGGAGCATGTTTATAAAGAAGGTAATCGATTGACAGATTATTTAATTAATCTAGCTTTTCATTTTGTAGGTACTTTAATCTTTAATAATCTACAAAAATTGCCAATAAAAAAAGAAAATTTTACTCATTGATGAAAATCAAATTGCGAATATTAATAATAGAAATGTCAAAATTCTAATTTTGAAATATAAGGAATTAACGATAACAAGCAAATACAAGAATAATAGCATCAACTGCTATAGTCTTACTATGGATAATGATGAACAGTAACATCAAGATTTAGTTTTGGGTACAAAAAAAAATCTATAAAGAAGGAAATTCGATGGTTTGTACTTGCATTGTCTTGGTAATTAATTCACTATGCACCTTTTTTATAAAAGCAATATTAGCTTTTTTTGACGCTCAACCTGTTGAAAGAATAAATAGAGAATTGATTATTAACATTTCTTTAATGATGATATTAGCCTTTTCTAGTCTAGGTGCTTGAGTATTTCTTGTGTATAAACTGTATTATCAATGGTGATAAATTACAGAGCCCATATTTAAGAATATCACCTAATAAGGGATAAGGGATAGGGAGATGATAGCTATAGTTTGTCAATATAAAACATTTACAAGGTCAGGAGTAGCGACAAAAGAAATGAGAAGCTACCTAGCCCTAAATAGTCTGCTAACATAAAAGACTCAGCAAAATGAGTTGGTACACCTGGAGGAAGCCCGTCACTGGTTAGAATGGTGGTATGAGGTCACTCCTGCACTTCATCTCGACACCACCTGAGAAAAGAAGGAATAGGAATCAAAGAAGAATAGCTAATAAGCAGAAGGAAATAAGGGTAAAAAATTCACCAAGTGAAGGGTTCCAAGCACATGCAAAAGGTCCAGCATCAAAAGGAGACAGGAAAACCCATGGTACTAGAGAATACATCTATACAGGTAGTGGAAATGATAAGTAAAAGAGCGGACAAAGTAATCTATAAGAATAAGAAAGAAGAATAAAAAATATCAAATGCTTACTTTTGATAGCTAATAATGAGAGATACGGAGAGGAAATATGGAGTTTTGAGATTACAAACCACAACAACATCTAGAAGAAAGTGTGGTTCATCCATGGAGAAAACATCGACAAAATAGAAGGGTTTTTGAGAGGGAAAGGAAAAGGCACAATTTAGGAAACCCTAAGACCCTATGTCTACTAATATAGACTACATATTTTTGGGCTTGGTCTGATTTTGGGCCAAGCTATTTATTTTTGTATGCCTGATAAAGAATAATTGAGATTAGGCCCAATTTCATTTTATAATGATTTGACCCTATTGAAAAAATCCTAGTTTTTTTTAAAAAATTGACTACAAGTAAGAATCCTTTTCAAAAATCTAATTTTAGATGAAGGTAGTAATTTTACTGTAGGATTCAACCCACAAGATTTAGATCTAAGAAAAAAGATAAGAATGTCAATAATTAAGATGTGAAGAGAAGGTCGACTCAGAGATACCTGCTGAAACTTATTTCAGCAACTCAAATTATACATATCCCTTCCTCGACTGTAAAAATCAACAGTATTCTCGAGATTTCAAGATGGTAGCTGACCATGGAGATCCTCTGGCAAAGGAGTTGTGAAGGGTTTTCGAGATGAATTTTCTAGAAGGGTTGTGGACTTCTAATTATTTTTATTTTATTTGAATTTTCTTTTATTTTGCGCTTTGCATCTATAAATATTCTTCTTTTTATCAATAAAGTGAGTCGTCTAGTCCTTTTAGCAACTAGTTTAATGTCCATGCTTTGTACGTATGTATTGCATTAATTAATAAAACGTATATAAAAATAAATAAATTATTACGTATAAAACTTAATTATATCATTGAGCATACAATTACTAATAATTACATAAATATAATATCTCATATCATCAAGTTTATTTGATTATAATGGTAGAAAAAATAATTGAATGTACTTTTGATTCTTGTCACGATCCAGACCTAGGGCCTAGTAGTGACATGACAAATAAGAACCTAAGAGTCCCCAAACAAGCCTCAAAGTATTCATATTCACATCATCAGTTTGGAAGCGTAAAGAAATAGTGAATAAATAGTTCTAAGGGATAGGGAAATCGGTCTCACGCTATAGAGGCAATTCGGGACTTAGGAGCTTTCACATCATAAAACATAATCATACCATAAGCTTGTAACCAACTCTTAAGAACATAATCAATAGGAAACTAAGGCCATAGGAATAACCTCACAACACATTACTTAGCATATAAGCAACAAGGTGTTTACAAGATGTCCAACAATGGCTCTAACATAAGATATGTCGGGGGCCAAGACATACCTCGGGCTCACCCTCCAAGTAAGTAACATAGAAAAAAAACACCATAGGTAGAAAGAATAGTGTTTTTTCCTTGGAATATAGGACTCACCACAACAAGTACCACTTGAAACCCAATCTAGACATCATGCGGTGGACAGATAGGCTCATCAATCCCTATATGGTTAGATCATGAAGGAAAAGAATGCGTTAGTATGTTTGAATAAACTAAGTATGCAAGGTGCAATGTATATATCTTATCAAACCTGCACTGAACGTTAGATGACAAAGGACACATACTATATAAAGAGGTATATCATCAAAGGAATATAATATAACAGTATAACCTGAAATGCATGATGAATAAAATGCTTAATAATGCTCATATATAGCGGAGATGTAGCCATAACCGACATCTCAAACTCTTATGAGCTATTACATGAATTTACTCGATGTTGACCTCCTATCGGGTGAGAAAAGATTACTTGTCAAAGGTAATCTAGACCATACCTTACAACCCGGTCATTTCGTATGTGGCGGCCACCTTTCCTTATCAACATATCAAATCATATCATAAATGAATAGTCGTCCCTTACGATCCAGTCATTTTATTGATGACTATCATTTCTATGCAGACACATAGTTCAAGGAAAGGGAGAGGATCCTTGGGGATAGCCCTGACGGCCCCAATCCATCGTTGCTAGGTCCACATCCCAGAAGAATACTTATACATGCTTTCAAAGAGGTAAGTCAATTCAAATCACTTCAATGCATAATTGGGCTTAAAAGCCAAATATCGTTCATAAATGTTATACTTAGGCTCAAATGCCAAATCATAACTCATAGTCATAATACTCATGCATAAGAATAACTCATTCATATATACAAAATGGTGCAAGAACCCGTAATGCTCAAAGAGCTATAGTCATAGACATATATATGATCACATTCTTGTCATAACCAATATCTTATCAAAATCATGTCGTAGAACATAATTGGTCTTAAACCCACATCATAATTTCCATAGAAGACCAGTGTCATGAATGCAAATGCTATGAATAATGTGAGGATAGCATGAGTAATTAAGATTCAATCTAAAATTACTAATATAATATGAAATTCAAGTGAAAACATAATTAAATCCACATTTAAAATCATAATATAATCACCCATGCATAAACAAGCTTTAAAAAGGGACATGCATATTCATAATTTCATAAACTCAATGTAATTCATCATATTATAGTTTAAATCAACTTAAAATCAATAAATAAACATAACCTATACATTATTAGAATTCAAGGAATCACAATATTCAAAACCCCAATTTAAAGTGCGCTAAACACTCTTGAAAATTACTTGAAAATGTTTGGGGTCTACTTGATTGGAAGGAACCAATGATCAATAACACATATACCTTCACTAAATGAAGATGTTCCAAGAGAAATTTGAAGAAGAATTGTGGTTGCCTTGATCCCCAAGCTTGAATTCCACAGGAGTTCTTGAGAGGGGTTTGAGAGTATTTTTCAAATAAGAGGAGTGAATTTGAATATTAGGAATATGGTTTAGGTCATTAGGAAGTCTTTAGGAAGCATAGGAAGTCACAAAAAATATTAGAATAAATATGATGAAACGAGTTGAAAAATTGCACTTCACCACTTCAAGAGAAGGTTCACGGCCCGTGTGGCATGACACGGTCTGTGTACTTTCTTGTGAACCCTCACTTAGTAAAATTTTCACTAGAAAAAGGATAACCTATACTTAGAAAATTTTTACAAGAAGTCATCTATACGGGGGACTTCAAGGGTCGTGTTATGTCACATGGTCCATGTGAGCACCTGTGAGACTACACTTGGCTTGATAAAAGTTTTCCTGAAATTTTCTAAGGGACGTCTCACTGGTGGCTTCACAGGGCGTGTGAAGTAACATGGACCATATAGGTACTAGTGAGACCACACTTAGAAAATTTCAGCAATTTTTCTTCAAGCCAAGGGTGCTTCCAATGAATGCCTCACGGACCGTATGGAGTTTCACGGGTCGTAACAAGCTTCCGTATGAAGGTACCAAGTTACAAGAAATGATTCCACACTTATAATATCATTTTGGAAGGAATTTTATGATAACACACTCCCACGGTTTGTGAGAAGCCACACTGCCCATATGAGTGCCCTTGTGGCTTGCCTTAGAAAAATGGAGGCAACACAACATAGGAAGGCTTTACGAAAACATAACTTCTTCATCCAAACTTTAAATGAGGTGAAACTGGAAGCATTTGAAAGCTGATTCAAAGTGCTTCAATATAGCAGGTTGTAGGACACCCAATTCGTTTTATGGTAATAGATATAACCATTTAAATTTGACCCTTATATTGGTTATTGTGAGAGGCTTAGCCGATGGAATTTCTTTGAACTTGGATTGATGTAAGGGACCCATGATGACCCTAAAACATATAAATGAGCTTGTATTGAAGGCTTGCAGGAGAACTTAGCCTGAGTTTGAATGTTCCATTCCAATCTCACAACTTGCAGGGTATTACACCGGGTCATTACATAATCTCTCCCTCGGGAACATTCGTCCTCAAATATGGAAGAACAAGGCTTGAATTAGAACATGAAACTTCCAAACACAAGATACGATGCATAGTTCACCAAAAGCATAAAGTCATTAAAACTCATGTCAAAACGTATTCAAATTATTCAAAACATCATTAAAATCATTTTAATGAACATGTAAGCATGTCATGCCATAAGACTTGTCACGGCCCAAGCCTAAGGCGTAGATGTGACACGACAAATAGGAAGCCCGAAGACAACCCAAACAAGCCTCTTATCATATCGTGTACACATCCCTGGTTATGAAAGCAAATAAAACAAACACAAGAGTCAAATAAATAAAAAGTGAAAGGGACTAAGGGAAACAATTCATACTAATAATAGAGTAAGAAGGGTCAATCTTCAATAACATAATCAAACCATGATATAATATCCAACGATACCTCTAACATAGATTGGAGCGGGGGCCAAGACACTTTTTGGGCTCACCCTCATTTAACAAGTATCCAACGTAAAAAAAAAGAATCTATAAAGCATGAATGAGAATATATATTACCCTCAGACTTGAGGAATCACCAACTAGCTTCTTCATAAGAACCAACTAACCACGTGGAGAGGGAGTATGATCAAATGAATTTCAAATCCCTATATGGTAATATCATGTAGGCATAAAGTAAGCGTTAGTACGTTTTCATGTACTAAGTATGCGGGATGCAATGCAACAAAAATTAAGTCATAATATCAAGATGCTTAATTATAATCAATAGACATAAGCTCAATATGCCATGTGTAATCAATGCATAGGATGAAACATGCTTAAGAATAATTGTATTTGCATATCTTATTTAACACCATAAAGTAACATGTATGGATCATTCAACTACCTTGTACTAGATGGTGAGGGATATAACATAGGTAACCCCTACTAGAAGGTAATAGGTAGTACATGAGGGTAGAGGAATAGCATAGGTCATAACCCCTACCTATAAGCATGAGATAGTACAACACATTAAATTGCATATGAGGGTGAGGCGTACCACATAGTTCATAATCCCTACATGTGAGTACATACATTGAATCGTATATAAGGGTAAGGTGTAGTACATAGATTATAACCCCTTCATATGAGTAAAAGATACCACATAACATCAAATCATGCATGAGGGTAAAGTGTACAACATAGTTCATAACCCCTTCATGTAGATATTTGGCCTTATACTAGAGGGTAAGGCATATAACATAGTTCGTAAACCCTTCTAGTAGGCTTCACAATTCTCAAAAGCACAAGCCTTAGCATAAAAACTGAATAACTCATCAACAATTAAGACTTTTTAGAATCATGCAATAGATTATCAATAACTTTAAGAATCCTTGTCAAGACATTTTATCAACACTTGGTGGGTGTGCAATTCTAGTTAAAAATCATGTAATTCAAGAGTGAAATAATATAAGAAAAAATCAATGTGAATCAACCCACCAACACATAGTAAAACTCTCATGTAAGATACCTTGAAATCCATTATCAAATCTCATAATAGATCATAAATTCACAGCTCAAAACATGCATAGTCTCAATAGATAGAATCTATTCATAGTACAAGCTTGAAATAGATAGTCATGTATAATAAATCAACATTTCATAAAATTTCAACATAATTTATACTCATAATCCATAATAGAAGATACCCATAAATAATACAGCTTGAAAACATGTAATTTAAAAATAAAATAGAGATCGGGCACCATGGGTGAAAGGACCAAATGGTTGAGATCCACATTCCTTAAAATTGAGTTTTTTTTTATGTAGACTTGAAGGAGACTTGAAGCTTAAATGGAGTTATTGAGATCCAGAATTAAGCTTGGGGACACTTTAATTTGGATGAAATATTTGGTTAAGTCTTAGAGAGTGTTTTAAGAGGGTCTTGATGAATAGAGTTGAAAAATGGCTAAGAATAGGTGTTTTTCTGCATAGGTGGGCATGGGGCTATGACCCCAAGGCCCTTGGGCTGAAAAAAATTTTTAGTCAAAAATAATACTGATCTGCGCCCCTGCGCGTCGTGGCCAGGGCGCGGATTGCCACTGGAAATTGAAATTTTTAAAAAATTATTTTTCGCTACGTTGCTCTAAAATCGGGGAAATGCCCATTTGCCACTCAATTTTGCCCCCCGATCATGAATATGAAGTCAAATTTTTAATATCACGCATGGAGTTTGAGATATATAGAAATTATGATTATGGGTATTTCTGAGGAACACTTTTGGGCTTTTTGGGGCATTTCAATATCTCCCCCTTGGGAACATTCGTTCCCTGTGACACCCTATAACCTTATACTCTTATATATCTATGTTTCAAGCCTCATTTTATTATGTTAGGGGTGTATTAGGTTCATGGGAGGCTCCTAGTACCTAATCTAGATCAAGACTTCCATAAAAGTTGAGTTTTGTGTGATAGTTCATGCAAGGGTCAACTTTAACTAGAATAACTTTTAGATAAAATTTGCAACTAGGTCACCGACAATATATCAAATGAAATCCCTTTGAGTTAGCTTCTCAATGCACTTGGTTTCACCTCATTTCGAGGTCGGATGAGGGAGTTATGATCATTTTCGTAAGACTCTCCCGCACAGTAATGTCACACAGGCACCTATACGGGAAGTGGTGGCTCGTACGGGTCATGTGAGGCATGTGAGGCTATTAAAAACCATTTTAAGCCTAAGGTATGGACCATTACCAGTGGTACAGTTCGTGAGGCTTACCACTGATCGTGAGGAGGGGCGTGAAGGTGAGTAAGGGAGGCTTGGTATGCATGGAGGTGAGTTTGAGGCTAAGGCATGGACAACGACCACCCACACAGGTCTTGGAAGGTGGAATGAGTCGTAACTATTAGGATGGAGCCTGGGAAATATTTTCCAGCATCATCTATGGTGCCATGAGCCTCTACATGGGCCATGAGGCTCCACACGACCCGTGGAGGCCTCCGTTGTCATGACGAGACGTCCTGTTCCAATCGATTTCCAACTTCAACTTTTGTACTAAGTGCCATGTCACAGGCACTCCACATGACCTTTGGGACCTTCCGTGGGCAACACTTTTCCAAATTTTCCACCGTTCACTAATAGCATTTTTGTAACTGCTAATTACTCTAATGTCCATTTTAGATTTCCCATGCTATCTTAACCTTCCTAAAAGACCTAAAGAAGTTTCCAAAGGATCAAACTTATTACTTTCATCTCAAATACACTCTCAATCCTCTCAAAAGCCTCCATCAAGATCTAATTCAATTTCAAGGAAACCAAGAACAAGATTGGATTCAAAGATCATTCCAAGCCTCCATTCTTCCTAATCTCAATTCCAAGCAACTCCAGAACTAAGGTATGTGCTGGTGAACCATTGGGTCCTTTCACCCATGGTGCCTAGGCCTCCTTTTTACTAATATTTCATGATTTAAAGTTGATTTTACATGTGGGTCTTATAGATTGAGAAATTTACTGCAGAGTGATTTTAGTTCATGAAAGTATGGTTGTTTTAGCATGTTTTGAGCTCTAAATCTTGGACCTAATGTTGGATTTGATGAGAAGTTTTGATGTGAATGTCTTGGGGGTGTTGCAAGGTGTTGATTAATGGTTTTAGTATAGATTTTCTTTCATGATTTCATCTCTAAATTGCATGGGCTTTCACCCCGATCATACACTCCCAAGTGGTTGATAAAATGTCAGGCTAGGATTTCCTTCAGAAATGAAGGTCAAATCAATGTCTTATGAGTTGAATGCTGTTATGATGATTATATGATGATAAATTAATGATGGAATGATGATGAAATGATTATATGCATATGATGTACAATGATTAGAGGAAGTGAAGGTATATGATAACTTTATGATGATAAAAGTATGTTATTAATGAGTTCATTTCATGGAAAAAGTAGCAATAGTGATGAAATCTATCAAAGGTAAGGGGTTGGTACCTTATTAACCAAATTGAGGGGTTGGTACCTCACTAAACAAAGTGAGAGGTTGGTACCTCATTAACCAAAGTGAAGGGTTAATACCTCATTAACCAAAGTGAGGGGTTGGTACCTCATTAACCCAAGTGAGGGGTTGGTACCTCACTCCAATATATGATGATCTATTCTTATACATATAATATTCCCTATGCAAGTATGAGTTTTCTTTAAGTATGTTTTACTTAAGCATTGATCATACATGCCAAATTGCTTTATGATGCCTATTCTTTACTGTTATGTATTTCGATTATGATGCCTATACCTTGTTGCATTGCATCCCACATTATTAATACATTCAAACATACTAATGCATACTCCATACCTATATGATGTTACTATATAGGAACCGGAGCTCTATTTTGTCATTCTCCTCCTCCACATGGCTAGTGGTATCCATTCAAGCTAGTTGGTGAGTCCTTAGGTGCGAGATGTTCTTATGATATGTATTAAAGTTTATCCTTCTTTTTGGTATACTTTTACTATGAGGGTGAGCACAGTTTCTTGTTTTTTGCCCCTGTTAAGTACTATGTTAGAGATTTTATTGGACAAGTTATGTAGTATGCTTGAGATTTGACTTAGATATTTAAGATATTTAAATATGAGTCCCTCCCATAGTCCCAATTCCCCTTATTTATGTTTATTACGTTGTTTTGCAGTGCTTCCGCGACCAAGGGTGTGTAATGATATGCTGTGAGTCTTGTTTGAGGTTCCTTCGGGTTCCCCATTCGCCGGTCACGCCTAGGCACTAGGCTTGGGTCATGAAAATGATGGTATTATAGACCTAGGTTGATAGATCCTCAAAGTCTAACACACAACGCTGATTAGAGTGCAATTCATGGTTGTGAAGCTGCCACGACTATGAATAGGAGGCTATGAGGCATTTTAGGAAATGTTTCCCTTCTTCATGTTCTAAGACATTCTGTAGAGTTAAATTAAGTTTTCCCCCTAACGATTGTTCTTTGCCATGCTAGTTGATCATGCCAAACATAAGAGGAAAATGGGCCTAAACTCCCGAGGAGCAACCTAACAATGGTGAGCTCCGGGATGCTTTTGTTATGCTTGCCCAAGCGGTGGCCAAACAAGTCCAACAAAGGGCCCAAGCCCCTCATGCTGCTACCCCGGGAGCTAGGGTAAATGATTTTATGAAAATGAATTCTCCGATTTTTCATGTGTCATAGGTGGATGAAGATCCACAAGAGTTCATTGATGAGGTTTACAAAATCTTATCTATCATGTGTGTTGGACCAAATGAAAAGGCGGAGTTGGTGGCATACCAACACAACGGGTTAGCCCAAATTTGGTATGATTAATGGAAGGGTGAGAAGGGAAATGGTTATGTGGTGCTCTGGGAGGAGTTTAAATAGGCCTTCCTTAATCAGTTTTTTGCTCTTGAGCTTAGGGAAGCTAAGTTAGTAGAGTTCATGAACTTGAAACAAGGTGCTATGAGTGTGAGGGAGTATGCGCTCAAGTTTAATCAACTTTCAAACTATGCTCCTCATTTGGTGGCCGATCCTAGATCTAGGATGAATAAGTTTGCGATGGGGTCTCCGACTTGGTGAGTGAGGAATGCCAGTCCGCCTTCCTTATTGGTGACATAAACTTGTCTCGGTTGATGACATATGCCGATAAAATAGAGGAAGAAAAGTTGAGGAAGAGGAGGGGGCATGAGGCCAAGAGGGCCCGTTTTGAAGGAAAGTTCCAAAGTCTCCTAGGTAAAGATGATGCTATATGTCCAATATGTGGTAATGTTCATAGGGGCCTATGTTTGAAGGACACCTATGCTTGTTACCATTGGGGTGAAGAGGGGCAAAGGAGGAGAGATTGTCCTCATAGATGCAACAAGGGTAAGGGTAGTGAAGTTGGTCAAGGGGGTTCTCCAAGGAGTAATCAATTCTATGCTCTTCAAATAAGGAAAAAGGTAGATGGAGCACTGGATGTTGCTACCGGTAAGTTGAAATTTCCTAGACTTTAATGTGTGCATGTTGGGGCCGATGTGCCATTGTTTCTTTCCTTATTCGCTTGCTTGGTAGTGGGATTCTTGTGTGTCTCGATTTGTGATGTGAACCTTTGGTGTCTATCTTTTGGTTGATATATGGTTGCTAGAAAGTCCATAAGTGTTGATCTATGTTCATTAGGTCTAGCATTGTGACTTTTTAGAATTAGTGTGGTGGTTTTGATGCTATATTTGAGATGGAGTAGTTGCATGCATGTTGTGTCTTTAAGCTAGTTTCTGATACCCTAATGAACCCATCTTTGAGTGGAAACTTGTCAAGTAGTAGCAAAAGAGGTAGATCCATTATCGTTTTAAGGTTCAATTGATTTCTAAGGGTTGGTCCATGTTCTTATTGCATAGAAGTCTTGTCTTGTGATCTTGGTTGAACTTAGCTTGATATGTTGGAGGTCTTGGGATAGTTAGGGCTACTTGCATAGCATGCTTCCAATGATTGTTGAACCCGTAAGGTTGTAATATGATGGTTGAGGATGGTCGATTTATTTGGTCAAATACAATAGGTTGGTTACTTCTCTAAGATTGATCTTTATTTCAGGTTATGTCTCTAAGTGAGGATGAGGGTAGGTGATATTTCTAAGTGTTTTTTTTATTCTTTTTCGGACTAGGGGTGAGGATTTGAGTATTAGTGGAGATATTTGATTGATTTATGCACCAGTTAAGTTTATTGGTTTCATGAATAGGGTATTAAAGCCCTACCTTGGTATGTTTGTGGTGGTTTCTAGTGATGAGGTATTGATTTATTTAGAGCTTGTGAATCATTTGGGTGGGGATTGGTTGCTACATATGATAAGTGTGCTTTTGGATAACAATATGGTGGTTAGATATCTTTAAGGATTATGATATGAGTGTGTTTTGGTAAGGCTAGCATTGTGGTGGGTGCTGTAAGTAGGGTGCCTATGGGTAGCTTAGCATGTGCGGATAATGGTGGAAAAGAGGAGACTAGTGGGTCCATCGGTTGGCTAGCTTAGAAGTAGGTTGAGGGAAGTTGGGAATGGTAGTGTAGTGTCCTTGGTGATTCTGGATCTTCTTAGGTTAAGAGGTCTAGTTTAAGCAAGGCCTTGATTCCGTCTTATTAGAGTTGGAAGTTTTGGGTGAGAAGACGATAAAGTGGAGGTTGTCTCCCAAGGGGGAAATGGTGGCTATGGACGGGTTAGGTGAATTTAAGGTTGACACTTGAGTTGAGGATTATGATTCCTTATAGAGTTTAGAGGGAGATTCGTAAGGTTGCATAAGTTTGGGGATTTTCCTATGGATGTAGATCTGGTTCGCCCGTTCTTGATGCTTCTAGGTGGATGGGATTTGTTGGTGACTCTAGTGTTATAGAACTCCTTGAAGTTATGGGTGAGGTGGAGGATAAGTTTACTTTGAAGGATGTCTCGGTAGAGATGTTGGATGGATGAGTAGAGAGGTTGATTAACGGGGATGTGGTGTTTATGAAGGCCCTTTTGAAGAGTCATATATTCGTATGGGTTTCTCGGGGAGTTGGTGCAGGCATGGAGAAGCAATACCTGTATCTCTTTCATTCTATTAAAGCTTATGATGACATGTCAAGTCTTTTTTGTGATTCCAAGTCTCAAGTTTTGGCCCTTATGTCATTGCATGCATTCATGTTCATGTTAATAAGATTATGAGAATTTTGATGTACATGTTGAAATTTCCTTGGAAATCATGTTTATGTCCATTGTTGCAATCATGTTTGGGCTAAAGTCTTCGTGACCACTTTCCTTGTGTACGTTTCTTTGATATTGGGGGATGAATGTTCCCAAGGGGGAGATATCGTAACACCATGTCACTTTATGCTCTTGTATATCCATGTTTCAATCCTCATTTGGTTGGGTTGGGGGTGTATTAGGTTCATGCGAGACTCTTAGTACCTAAAGGAGCTCAAGACTTCCCTAAAAGTTGAGTTTTGGGTGATGGTTCATGCAATGGTCAATTTTAAACTGGCATAACATTTAGCAAATTTGGAACTTGGTGGCCCACGACATGTCAAAAGAAAGCCCTTTCAGTTTCCTTCACAAAGCACGTGGTCTCACCTCATTCCAAGGTTAGATGAGGGAGTTATGATCGTTTTCGTAAGACCCTCCCATGCAGTGATGTCACATGGGCACCTGTACGGACAGTGGTGGCTTCTAAGGGTTGTGTGAGGCATGTGAGGGTGGGAAAAACCATTATGAGTCTAAGGCATGGACCACGACCGGTGGCATGGGTCATGAGGCTTACCACTGGCCATGAGGAGGGGCATGAAGGTGAGTAAGGGAGGCTTGGTATGCATGGAGGTGTGTTTGAGGCTAAAGCATGGACCACGACCACCAACATGGGTTGTGGCAGGTGGCACGGATCTTGGCCTTTGGTGTGGAGCCTGGGCAACATTTTCCAGCACCAAATATGGTGCCACGAGCCTCCACACAGGCCGTGAGGCTCTACACGACCCGTGGAGGCCTCCGTGGTCATGACGAGATGTCTTTTTTGAATCGATTTCCAACATCCATTTTTGGTCTAAGTGCCTTGTCAGGGGCACTCCACACGACCCTTGGAGTGCCACATGAACCATGGGACCTTCCGTGGGGCAACAATTTGCCATATTTTTCATCCGTTCACTGATGGCATTTTCGTAAATGCTAATTACTCTAATGCCCCTTTTAGACTTCCCACACTATCTTAACCTTCCTAAAAGACCTAAACAAGGTTCCAAAGGATCAAACTCATTACTTTCATCTCAAATACACTCTTAATCCTCTCTAAAGCCTCCATCAAGCTCCAATTCAATTCAAGGAAACCCAAGAACAAGATTGGATTCAAAGATCATTTCCAAGCCTCCCTTCTTCCCAATCTCAATTCCAAACAACTCTAGACCTAAGGTATGTGGTGTTGAACCATTGGTTCCTTTCACCCATGGTGCCTAAGCCTTATTTTTACTAATATTGCATGATTTAAAGTTGATTTTTCATGTGAGTCTTGTATATTAAGAAATTTACTGCATAGTGATTTTAGTTCATGAAAGTATGGTTGTCTTAGTATCTTTTGAGCTCTAAATCTTGGATTTGATGTGAATGTCTTTGAGGTGTTGCAAGGTGTTGATTGATGGTTTTACTACAAATTTTGTTGTATTATTTCATCTCTAAATTGCATGGTCTTTTACCCCCATCACACACCCCGAAGTGGTTGATAAAATGTCTGACTAGGATTTCTTGTGGAATTGAAGGTCCACTCCATATCTTATGAGTTGAATTGTGTTATGATGATTATACGATGATGAAATAATGATGGAATGATGATGAAATGATTGTATGCATATGATGTATAATGATGAGATAAAGTGAATGTGTATGATAACTTTATGATGACGAGAGTATGGTATTAATGAGTTGATTTCATGGAAAAGTAGCAATAGCGATAAAATCTAACCAAGGTGAAGGGTTGGTACCTCATTATCCAAAGTGAGGGGTTGGTACCTGATTAACCAAAGTGAGGGGTTGGTACCTCATTAACCCAAGTGATGGGTTGGTACCTCACTCCTATATATGATGGTCTCTTCTTATACACATGATATGCCCTATGCAAGCATGAGTTTTTTTAAAGCATGTTTTACTTAAGCATTGGTCGTATATGCCATATTGATTTATGATGTCTATTGTTTACCATTATGCATTTCGATAACGATGCCTATCTCTTGTTGCACTACATCCTATATACTTAGTACATTCAAACGTACTAACGCATATTCTATGCCTACATGATGTTACCATGTAGGAACTAGAGCTCTATTTGGTTATCATCCTCCACCACGTGGCTAGTGGTATCCATTCAAGCTAGTTGGTGCGTCCTCATGTGCGAGGGAAATATCTATATTCTTATGTTATCTATTAAAGACTATCTTTCTTTTTGGTATATCTTTACTATGAAGGTGAGCCTGGTTCCTTGTCTTGGCCCCTGTTAAGTCCTATGTTAGAGGTGTTGTTGGGCAAGTTATGTATTATGCTTGAGCTTTGACTTACTTATGATATTCAAGCTATTTAAATATGAGTCTCTCCTGTAGTCCCAATTCCCTTATTTATGTTTCTTACATTATTTTGCATTGCTTCCGCGACCAAGGATGTGTAATGATATGCTAAGAGGCTTGTTTGGGGTTCCTTCTGGTTCCCCATTCGCTGGTCATGTCTGGGCCCCAGGCTTGGGTCGTGACATCCTCGAATATTAAAGAAACGTACATAAGAGAAGTAAACATGAAAAATTCACCCCAAAATGAATGTAACAAACATATTTAAACAACATTTCTAAAATCTCAACACGAGTGTCAAATATCACCATAAACTTGTTAACATAAACATGAATGCATGTAACATGGTATGAGGGCTGAAACTTAGGACTTGAAATCATAGAAAGGGCTTAGTTTGGTAGATTAAGCTTAATCTACCAAACTAAGAGGTACGGATATCACTTTCCATGTCCACTCCGGCTTCCCAAGTGATGCTTTTGACTTTTCAATTCCTCCAAAGAACATTGACGTAAGCTGCATCTAGTGATGCTTTTGGCTTGTCAATTCCTCCAAAGAACATTGACATAAGCTACATCTTTATTCCTCAACCTTTCCTATGTCCATCCAATATCTCCACCAGGACCCCCTCATAGGTCAACCCATCCTTCAAAACCTCCAAAACCTCAAAGAGTTCTATAGCACTTGGGTCACCAACATATCTACTTAACATAGATACATGAAAGACCAGACGAACCATATCCATTTCCCTAGGCAATTCCAATCCATAAGTAACTTTACCAGTTCTCCTCAACACTCTATATGGATCCATAAACCTTAGGCTCAATTCCCTTTTCTTGCCAAACCGGATCACACCCTTCATGGGTGGGAGTTTCAAGTGAACCCAATCATCAACACAAGGACAGTACCTTAGTACCTAAGGACACCACCTCCCCTATTGGGAGAAAACCTCCACTTCACCATCTTCCACAAAAGCATTCAACTCTAGCAAGGCAGGGTCAAAGTCTTTCTTTGACTTCACCTCATCCACCAAAGAAGATTTGAAACAATCCAAACCACTATACTACATTCTCAACTTCATCCAACCTCATTCCCAACCTAGCCAACCAGTGTACTTCTCTAACCACCTTTTTGTTATCCAAGATTCACACTTATCATATTTAACAAACAACCCCTTATCCCTCAAGCTTTGCAACATCACCCTCAATTGACTCACAAGCTCTTCTTTATTCCAGAAATAAATTAATATACCATCCACAAACTACCACACACATATCTAGGTATATTTTAATGACCTTATTCATGAGATCTGCAAACATAGTTGGGGCAGACGTCAAGCGAAAGATGTCACCATAAATTCAAAATATCGAGAAGGACATCAAGAACCTCATTGACTGTCGGAATCGACTTAATAGAAAGGAATTTAAACTCAACATCCCCCCAATCCATACAAGATCAACTTGGGCCTTAAGATAAG
>JAABOM020069768.1:0-37571 GCA_011800125.2 Solanum clarkiae | reverse complement strand
GCGCGCATGCCTTGCGCGCATGTCTGCCTTGCCCATGCGCCTCGCGCATGTCTTGCCTTGCCGGTCTGCGCGCATGCGCCTTGCCTGTGCGCCTGCTCGCACACATTGCCCGCGCCCATCCTCGCACATGCCAACACCCATGTGCCTTATGTTGGCCATCGCCCATGTGCCTGCGCGCACATGCCTGGCCGGCTGCCTACGCTACTCGCGCATGCCGCCTAGGCGCCCAGCTGCGCCTATGCCTGAGACTGAGGGTCTAACAGTATCCCTTACACTTGAGAGCACTTTTTATACATGAACTGTATGAGAAATGTAGTCATTTATGTCACTACCCAAGCTAGACCCTAGGTGTGGTGCGACAAATAATAAAGTCGAGGGAACCTGAAACAAGCTTCTTAGTATTCATTCAAGCACTCAAGTTAATGATCAAATAACATAAAGCTGAAACTAAGGGAAATGTGGCTTAGAGAAAGACAAAAACCAAGAGCAACTTATAACAACATAAGGACTATACATTTGTGTCTAACAATACCTCTAATTCATAAAATAGGCAGGGGCTAAGATATGTCCCTAACTCAGACTCAATAAAAAGTAACAAGATGGTAGTCTTTAAGTAACTAGAACATGAAATAACCCAGAAGGAAATTAGGTGCATCCCCAGAGCATGAGGCTTACCACAACAAGTCTTACATAGCAAGCCAAATCAACCACAAGGATGAAGTGGAAGATCGTCCCTTATCTCTACGTTGTGATATAATGTAGGCACAAAGCATGTGTTATTATGTTTGAATGTACTAAGTATGTTGATATGCAATACAACGATTAAAGGCTCTAGAGTTGGAGAAGGAAAAGGATTTCAGACCTGTATTACATTGAAACAGTGCAGAGCAATATATACAAGTAATACATCAACATTAACTCCTAAATTATATCACTATAGAGCTGTAATTGACAACTAGTATACACCAAATTAGGTACAAATGAAGGAAAGAAGATCTGCAGAATCAGTCTGCATAATCAATCAAGATTCTACAGAATCAGTTGTGAATCTGTCAAGATACTGCAGAACCAGTCATGCCCCAATACACCTCCGCAAGTTGAAGGTAGAAACGATAACCTATAACTTGGATAAATGTTGATGAAAAGCATACGAGGCAAAGTCTTTGTGAGCGTGTCTACGAGTTGATCAGCAGCATGTAAATGTTTAACAAGGCGCACCTGTTTTCTTTGCACCTGATCTCTAACAAAGTGAAAATCTACTTCAATGTGTTTCACCCTAGTGTGTAACACCGGATTTTGACAAAGATAAGTAGAACCAACATAATCACAATAGATTATGGGTGGATCAGGCAGTTGCACATGTAGTTCGACAAGAAGTTTTTGAACCCAATTAACCTCAGCAAGTGCAGATGCTACTGCATGATACTCTACTTCAGTGGAGGATCGCGCAACAGTGTGTTGCTTCTTGGATGACCAGCTAATAGGATTTGCACTAAGGTACAGGATATATCCAGATGTGGAGTTCCTGTCATTAATGTCACCAGCCCAATCGGCATCTGAGTCCATGAATAATCCAGGATGTGTCTTGCTCGTTATCTGTAAGCCATGATTTTTGTATGCTGAAGGTATCGTAAGAGTCTCTTAACAAAGGACCAGTGTGTTTGTATAGGAGCATGCATGAATTGAGATGATTTATTAACTGCAAAGCTTATATCTGGTCTGGTGAATGACAGATATTGGAGCTTACCAAGTACTTGGCGATACAAAGTGGCATCCGCCGGAGGTGTGTCATCCTTTAAGGATAGTAAGGCAATGGAACTCGTGTGAGTTGTAATAGGTTTACACTCAAACATTTTATGGCCAGCAAGAAGATCAGAAATATACTTGGCCTGAGAAATAACGATCCCTTCTTTATTGTGAAGAACTTCAACACCCAAAAAGTAATGGAGATGTCCAAGGTCTTTGAGAGAGAATCTGGCCGAAAGAAGTTGGATAGTTTTCTTGATAATCTCATAGTTTGGTCCAGTGATAATTATGTCATCCACGTATACAAGAATGTAGACCATTGTTCAATTTTGATGATGAATAAATAGAGAAGAGTCAGAGTTAGACTTTTGAAAGCCAATCTGAAGCAAGAATTGCTTTAACTCAGAGTACCAAGCTCGAGGGGCCTGCTTAAGTCCATAAATTGCTTTCTTCAATTTGCACACATAATGAGGAAAATCAGGATGAGCATAAACACGAGGTTGACGCATATAAACGTCTTCTTCAAGGTGTCCTTGAAGAAATACGTTATTCACATCCAGTTGGTGCAAATGCCAATTGTTTTGAACTGCAAGTGACAACTAAGTCTAACAGTAACAGGTTTTACCACTGAATGTAGAGTGATAATTGACATCCGATCATTGTGTGAAACCCTTTGCAACTAACCGAGCTTTATACCTGTCAACACTTCCATCTGATTTGGTTTTGATACGATAGAACCATTTGCAATCAACAACATTTTGAGAAGATGATGGTGGTACAAGCTTCCATGTCTGATTGTTTATTAAAGCTTCAAACTAAAGTTTCATCGCTTCTCTCTAGTGTACACTCTTTTGGGCTTGGTTATAAGTAGTGGGAAGAGATTCGGTTAAAGAAACTGCAAGATAATCAAATGATTGCTTAGGTTTGGTGATATTGTTTTGTGAACGAGTAATAGGTCGGTGAATGGGTGGTTGTTGGGTATATGCGGAAGTTGTGGTAGATGGTTGGTTATGATTGTGAGATGGACTGGATGGGGAGGGATTTGGTGTAGGTACAAACAATGAGGCTGTCTGGATGTGCCTGTTTCGGCGTTGGTATTGGATTAATGATTGTGTTGTAGGTGGGACAACAATCGGCAGTGTGGTACTGCTGCTGAAGAAGGACCAGAAGATGAACCTGCAGTAAGGGTCGCCAACAATTCTGGAGCAACCTTGATTGGTTGGGGAATCTCATAATCTACTGGAGGCACAAATTTGACACTGGGTTCATTCGACTCTTTGTTCAAGACATCCCACTCTAACTTTGAAATTCTTTTGTCTTTTGAAGATGAAAATATATCAGAAAATCGAAATTTATTTTCATAAAAAATTAACATCTTGTGAAATATATATCTTTTGTGAAATAGGATCATAGCACTGATGGTTGTGATGGGTATTGGAATAGCCCAAGTAAACACAAGGGGTGGACTTGGGTTCTAGTTTGCGTTTGGCATATGGTTTAAGCCAAGGATAACATAGACAACCAAAAGTACGTATGGATTGATAATTTGGAATTTCTCCAAATAATCGTTGGTACGGAGAATCATAATGAAGTGTGCGGGTAGGTAGCCTATTAATCAAGAATGTGGCTTGTTGACAAGCAAAGGACCAAAATATTGGAGGCATGAAGGCTTGGTGTAAAATGGTTTTTGTTGTTTCAATGATGTGTCGATGTCTATGTTCAGCAGTAGCTACTCGTTGTGGTGTGTAGGGTGGTGATACAGGGTGTTCAATACCATTGGTGTAAAGAAATGACTTGAGACCTTCAAACTCACCACCGCCATCAGTGTAGACTGAGAGTATTTTTGTATGAAAATAATTTTCAACAAGGGGTTTAAATTTAGAGAAAATTTTTGGACCTCACTTTTATTTTTAAGCATGTACAGCCAAATGTATTTTGTAAATTGATCAACAAAAACTACATAGTATAATTTTAATCAATTGACAAAATAGGTGATGGGCCCCATACATCGCTGAAAATAATTTGTAAAGGTTTTTTTCTCACCAGAGTATTCTCAAAAAAAAGTTGCCAATGGATTTTATTTGAAGAGCAGGAATTACAATGATCAACCATTTCGGAATTTGAAACTGGAACTGAGAACTTCTGTAAGAATGTTTGAAGCACTCTTTTATTTGGGTGTCCTAATTTTCTATGCCAGGATTGTTGAGATTCAGCCATATAGGATTGGTAGCTCAGATTGCATTAGAATCCTTCTGCAGGCCACTCATAAAGTCCTTCTTTATTCTGGCCTCGTGCCAATGGTGCCCCCATACTCAGATCCTTCAGATTATCTTTGCAAAATTGAGACACAGATATAAGGTTACGTTTGATTTCTGGTGCACACAAAGTATTTGAAAGATAAAACTTTTAATTTGAAGCATTTATTTGAACATGACCAGTGTGAGTTATAGGAATTTTATTACCAATGCCCATGGAAATATCGTCAGTACCAGTGCAATCATCCGAACGTTGAAGATTTTGAGAATCAGAAGTTATATGATGCAATGCTCCTCAATCGACAACCCAAGGCATAGAACCAAATTTTGCTCTGGCTTTCAAGTGATTGTGGGAGCGTGAACGACACACATTGGCAGTATGGCCGGTGCGACCATATAGTTGACAAACTGGACGACCTTGTTGGGAAGCTGTTGGATGCCAATTTGGTGATGGGGAGTTTGGTGCATTTTGCTGCTTAGGATGTTGTGATCGCCAGGGTTGTCCTCTTCTATTATTTCGGTGTGTAGAATTATTTGGCAATGGTTTCTGCGCCATTGTAGCTGTGATTGAGGCCTGATTGGGCTCTTTATGCTTAAGGAGAAGCTCCCTATTAAGAAGCTTATTGTACAGTTCCTCATACGAGATAGGTGTATCTCGCGCTTGGATAGCTACTGAAATTGAATTATACTCAGGTCCTAAACCACCGAGTATCTTGACAGCAAGTTCATCATCTGGAATTGGAGTTCCAGCCATTGCGAGTTCATCAGCAACATTCCTGATGTCACGCAGGTACTCTATCATACTGCGAGAGTTTTTGGTGATTGTAGCCAGAGAGTTTCGAAGACTAAAACCCTCATATGTGATTTGTTGGCATACTGGTTATGCAGTGTGTCCCACGCTTGCTTGGAGGTGGAAGTTTTGGCGATAGCAGAGGTAATTGTAGAATCAACAGATGCCATTAAGGCATTACGAATCAACTGGTCTTGATGAAACCAGAGTTTGTACTTAGGATTAGGTGCCTCTTGGTTGTTGAGCGTTATTGTTTTTGATGGTGCTGTCAAGGTTCCATCAAGATAGCCGTAAGAGATCATGACCGAACATGAGGGATTCGGCCTGCGTTTTTCAGATGACAAAATTCATTGGACCAGTCAGTTTTAGGGGAAGTTGGGAACTGGGGTTGAACTGCACCAGATGGCTGGTGTTATCAGCAGGAACAATAGAATCACTTGGATTCACCATGGATGCCATAGAACTGGTAGAAGAATTGAAAGATATGAGAAGACTCTTTGGAGTTTAGAAAGGCATTGATACCATAAAGGCTCTAAAGTTGGAGAAGGAAAAGGATTTCAGACCTGTATTATACTGAAACAGTGCAGAGCAATATATACAAGTAATACATCAACATTAACTTCTAGATTATATCACTATAGAGCTGTAATTGACAACTAGTATACATCTAATTATGTACAAATGAAGGAAAGAAGATTTGCAGAATCAGTCTGCATAATCAATCAAGATTCTGCAGAATCAGTCATGAATCTGTCAAGATACTGCAGAATCAGTCATGCCCCAATAATGATAACCATAGAGTACAATAATCGAGTAAAAATACGTACAGTAATACATGAGTAAAGCACGGGTAAAAGTAGATGATCAATGCACTATATAACCATAAGTAGAGTCATGCAAGCATTATAATAGATCATACATATATGGGAAGTGCCCTAAACAGACAATAAGGCCATGCGTGTTATAACATGGAAATCAATATAACCCCTACATTGAGGAAGGGGGAGGCTACTTGCCAAGGTAGACTCTGTGAAGTACATTCATTAAAATTAATGGATATCTCTCTCTCTCTCTCTCTCTGTGTGTGTGTGTGTGTGGATCCACTAGCCTAGCGATAAGGAAACCTATGGTGGCACATAGTTATGAGACTAGAAGCTTCTACGAGAGGACTCGGGTCGAGTCCCACCTCGAGCCTCATTCGGTGCTAAATAAAATCCCACGGAATTATAATATATTAAAGTAATCATCATGAGATTTGAGTTCAATATACATCAATTAAGTTTATAGAATAGCCCATTAACCTTGAGGATCCAAAATGTGAGAATTGTCCTTATCACATAAAGAGTCCATTATGTAGGTGAGAAAACCTTTCACCAACTTTCAATTAATCATTAAAAGAATTTCTATGATCATAATCAATATCTTTCATAAATCTTTGGTTAAAAACCTTGGCTTTCAAGTCATGATTCATCGGAAATTTGAGTAAAGTAGGTGGGTTCATTGTCAATTCAACTCAAAACATGCAACTCAAAGAGATTATGCATGAATACAATGAAATTTATCAATTAGAATAGTAAATCAAGTAACCCACTATGATGCCCCAAAAGTTTAGATAGCTTGATATAGAAGTACCTTGTAAAACATTAATTTCCTTTAATCGGATATCAATTTATAACAAAATAAGTCGACTCACATAAAATAAGTCATAATATATTATTTGAAGCGAAACTATAAAAGCCCATGAAATGTCATAATTTAAGATTGAGACATTTCACTGAAAATACTTGGGTTCCATGGGTGGAAGGTACCTATGGATGAAACACATACCTTGAGGTGAATCTGTAGAGAAAATTCAGATTTGGAGAAGGAAGTTTGAAAATCTCGCTTAAAAATATTCAATGGAGCTTGGAGGGTGAGAGACCTTGAGATATTTGAGTGATTTGGAAGTTAGAATGAAATTAGGGTTAGTTGATTGGGGTTGGATGGTTTTGGGTAGGTTAGGCTTAAAACAATGTAGTTTAGGAGTTAAATGGGTAAGAAATGACAAAAAAGACCTTTATTAAAAATTGGCCAGAGGGAAACAAAACCTAATGTCGTACACCCTTCTACGACCTGTGGAATGGATCTCATTAAATCCAAGCATGGATTTTGTGGTTTCTGATTCTGATCGACGATACCCCCTTCTACAAGGGTCTCATCCTACTGAATTTCCAAAAGTTCTTAGACTTGGATTTTTGAACCCCCAAACCATGATTTCTATCTAAGGCCCATAGTTCCTTTTATGGGTGAGAGATTCCTCTCGTACGCCACCCCAACACTTAGCCAAATTTCACCACCTTAGTACTCAAACTACGAAACTTCTTCACGATCAATCAATAGGACCACGGCTCGTAAAGTGGTCTCATCCTGTTGAACTCCATTTCACCCCTTATACTCCATAGGGACCCTTCGTACTTCTAACCAAAACTCTCTAATTATCATCAAGTCATTGGCCCAACCACGAAGCCCACCGACAACATGTTATCCAAACAATGAGCCATTGATCGTGCTCCTACATGGAAGACCTCAGATGAGATTTTTTGAAAAAACAATTTCCATATCCTGGCCTTGTAACTTTCGCGGTTCTACTATTTTGACTTATTCCATAGAAAGCTCCACAACAGGCGAGCTATTCACAAATACTTGAGATCTGATAGCCACCAGTGATCCGCAACTACTAAAGCAAATATCTTTCTTCCCTAAAAATTTAATGCAGTTATTAGCATCAGAAAATTCTAAAAATAATCAGGAACTATTGCAATTCCAGATAGCAAGAGTGTCAAATGAGAAGAGACTTCCCTATTCATCACCATATTCTTTGCTAAAGAATTAATTGTTGCATATACTAAAATAGATCATATTGCACCCATGAAAGCGTCTGCAAGATCATCATGTACTTTGCATTAGCACTAGTGTCCTCCACCTATAAACTCAAACCAAACGAAAAGCTTATTTAGAAATCAATAATAAGCTACAACAACTAATGTTGACATGTGTTAGAAAGCATAATAATTAATCACTCCAAGATTTTGACCGAATGCTGACATGTTTTAGAAATGTGGACTATCAGTTTTCATGAACGAATGGCTTTTCTTCAGAAAAGCCTCCTGGTTTAACATTGCACTCGCAGCCGCTTCTGCATGAGCTCTCTTCAAGACTCCACAGTTGTAGTGGCATACACACTATTTGTATCTCTCCTTAAAAACTTGATCTTGATGTATATTTTGCTCTAACTGTTGTGCTAAAGCCAGAATAATTATATTGTAAACATGTTGTTTATCTAAAAGCTAGTTATTCTGGCTTTAGCTCAACACGTAGAGCAAATATACATCGGGATCAAGTTCTTAGGAAGAGGGGTACAAATAGTGTTCGTGCCACTACAGCTAGTGGAAACTTGAAGAGAGCTTATGCTGAAGCAGAAGCTATGAGTGCAATATTGAACCAAGAGGCATTTTTGAGGAAAAGCAATTTGTTCATGAAAACTGATATTCCAAATTTTCAAGGGTCAAAATCTTGATAGTATTATATATCTTTTTGTGCTTATGTGAGTGATTAATTCTTATGCTTTCTAAAAACATGTCGACGTTAGTTGTTGTAGCTAATTATCAATTACTAAATAAGCTTTTCCTTTGGTTGGAATTTGTCAGTGGATGACACCAATGCTAACAGAAAATTCATGATCTTGCAAAGCACTTTTATGGACGCAATAGGATCCATTCTTAGTATATGCAACAATTGATTATCTAGCAAAGAATACGGTGATGAATGAGAGGTTTCTTCTCATGTGGTACTCTTGCCATCTGCAATAGCGCTTGATTACTTTTGAGATTTCACTGATATTAATAACTACATTGAATTTTTTGAAAGAAAGATAATGGCTTTATTGTAGTGGATCGCTGCTGACTATCGGGTTTTAAGTATTTTTTAACAGCTCATCAGTTGTAGAGCTTTCTATGGAATTAGTCAAAAAAGTAAATTACTGTATTTCTCCTACAATTCATGGTATAAAAAGTTGTCTCAAGTATAAGGGATACGCTAGGACTAATTGATATCGCTTAATTCACTACTTCTTTTAAGTCAGTTTTATTTTTCATGTTTTGGTCAGTAAAGAGGAGTAAGGAGATTGAACAACAAACTTGTGTAAGCAAAATACACAAAAAAAAAAAAATCACTGCATATTAAGAACTATGTATAAGGTACAGAAAGAGTTGGATACAAGAACGTATGAAAGTGAAGGTGATGGTTCGATATTGACCAGATGCATCCGAATATTAAGAGTTAGTTGTCTACATATTTACATTTCTTTTTGTTCAAAAGCTTATAGGATAATAAAAAGGAACACATAGATTAGTGAATTGGCCGCAGAAAAGGTTACTACCGTGGTGAATAAGGCTAGGATGGAGATCACCATGAAGCTTAAAGAATGGAGCACAACTGATACTTCTCAAACTTCATCTAAAAAGGAGAAGGAAGTGGAAATAAAGAAGCAAATTGCTCCTTAAAGTTATCAAAAATGATCTAAGAAGGGATAAAACTAGAAGCTAAGTCAATGACTGTTCTTGGTACCAACTTTAATAATTTTTACAAGAATAAAAAGGAAAAGTCATTTGATAAGAATCAAGTCTGGGCTACCTTATGATGCTGATGTTGGAATACACATTATTATGCTCTGATTCACACTGTTATATCTAAAAATTCGTTTAAACTACAATTCATCTAGTTGAACTCCAAAACCAACTGCGAACTTGGACCAATTAATTGGGTTGTTTCTAGCTTTCTCAAGGCCACTAGAGATTTAAGGATAGGGAAGCAAGAAATTAATAAGTCGCTCAACTTTTTCCCCCACGATGTCAAGTGGGTGAAAAGGGGCAGGAAGCGTTATCCAAATTATTCCAAGAAAGGGAGATTTTTGGGCTCTGTACAAGAATCGGTCTCATAAGTGTAATGCACTAACTCCAAATAATATGATATTCAACTTTGATAAGGTGGAAGTGCTTGGTGACTACACTGAGAAGTAACGTGTCATAGTTGATCCATTAGTCAAAGTAATTGGCTTCACTTCGGTATTGCATCAGAATTTGTACCCTAAATATTGTATCCTAAATATTTTTATAGTCCAAGGAAGAGATGTTTCACTTCACTCTTCACCTTTATATTTTCTCACTAGTCAAGAAGCACCAATGCTCCCACTAGTTGCTGGGAATTGTATCCATAGCCCTGCCTTTAGAACTGCTTAGAGTCATGGCGGACACCGAAGTAGAGGCTACAGGAAAAGTTGCAGATACTTCAAACTTAGAAAGGACATGTGATGAAAGCAGAGAGACAGGAGATGACATGCCCCCGGGAGGGTACCCTTGGCGTGGCCGACATTCAGAGACTATTGCTAGCCCTCAAGCGAACCACTCGGCTTCATCACATTCATTCAATTACAATCTAATAGCGGAAAACATCAATGACTAAGAGTACTTAATGAAAGGCAATAATAATTTGATAATCAAAAGCCAAACAATCTAAGAATCAACAGAGTAAGACTAGTATGAAAGAAACTAGCTAAAAACATAATCTAATCACAACTCAACAGTCTAGTTTATGACGCCTCTAAATCATCTGACCAAATGGTACTAATTATAGGTCCATGGATACCTCAAAATAAATTAAAAGGGCTAAACTCAAAGCTAGAAGAGAAAGCATGATATCCTCCGAAAGCAGGGGAGGACTCACCAATCAACTGAATGCAATGGGCCCTCAATGGGGGGCCTGTTGATGACCGCTAGTACCTGTCTCTGCATTATGTAAAAATGCAGGCCCAAGTGGATGTCAATACGTGGAATGTACAACTATGTAAAATGGCAGAAAGAAACATGTAAAGGAAGAATAACATCAACTCAAATAGCTCAACTAAAGAAGTAAGAAACTCAATCAGCAAGTCAAGAGTCCTCAAATAGCTCAACTAAAGAAGTAGGAAACTCAATCAGCAAGTCAAGAGTCTAAAGTAAGAATACAGTTTAGACAATGACCATCCATATACTATCTAATCCAATCCACTCAGAGTACTATCAAGACCTATATAGGAGTTTTTATAACTGACAACCATCACCTATGAGCCGGCGATGATACAACAAACCAATGTCATTGTCACATCCATCCAATACCTTGTCAGCGTAGAGGACATCCCATCAGTGGATCCACAATCAATAACATCAAGTCCTCTTTTGGGACAATAGGGAAACATCCGATTTAAAAGTTCAGTCCTCTCCTACGCTGGCCACATAATTATTGAGTTTGAGTTAGACTTACTCTTACTCAATTTGATGCTCAATACTCCTCCCAAGACTCAACATGCTCATAAGACATCAACTCTATGATTAACTCATTCAACTAGTCTCATTGGACATTTGTCAACTCAATTCATCATCACACCAACTATCAATTTTTTGGTTAGGAACATTCTTTTAGAATTAGCTAATGACTCATAAAAACTCTCTAACATGCATCATTCCAACTCGTAGTGTTCAGGAAACAAAAGGAAAGTTAAGCATTTAGGAATTCTATAGACTCTTTAGGCTCAAATTATACTTATGCATACCCATTTAAGTGCAATATGTAAAAATAACAAGAATTCATTCTAGGGTTTATGTAGAAAAGAAAAATCATCTATTTCGGGTCTTTAATTCATAAAAACTATAATTAATACAATATTACATAGGAATAGATTAGGATTTAAGAAAAACCTTCACGAAACATTCATGGAAGACTCAATTCATTCACAACTATATCAATTTGAGTTATGGGGCACATGGAAGAACATATTCATGTTCTAGTTATCCTTATATACCTGGAATTTTGAATCTTGAAACATCTTGGGAGAATTCACAAGATTATATTCAAAACCTAGCTGTTTTCTCCCTTGAAATCTTGCTCTAAGTTGGGAAGGTGTTTTAGCTTGAAAAAGTTGAATGGTTATGTTTAGGGACTAGTTAAGGCTTTGAAAGGATGGGGAAAAAATCAAAATAACCCTTCCTAAAAATGCAATCAAAGTCATCCACGGGCCAACCTACAGCCAATAGAAACTTCCACGGCCCGTAGGAACCAATCTGTAAACTTTTGGGCAAATTCCAGTGTCTTTGGATCGATTTCATGAGCCCAATCTACGTCCCATAGAAGCATCTACGACCTGTAGTTGGGTCCGTCAATTCTGGGACTCAAAATGGACTTGTTGAAGTTTTTCCACGAGTTAACAATACAGGCCGTCAATCAAACCACGGCCCGTAAGTCCGTCGTAGCTCAACTCTGCTCTGGCAGTATATAGTAAAACAGTCATAACCTTTTACACTCGAACTCCAAATGAAGTGAAATTGGTGGCGTTGAAACGATAATTCAAAGAGCTTCATTTGGTAGGCCATGGGACACCTAGTTCTTTGTGTGCCATGAGTAATGGTCATTTAAATTTGACTCTTATATAATCTAACATGAGAAACTCAATTCATAGGAAAGTTTTGAACTCCGCTAAGTGCTAGAGGCCTCTTATGATCCTAATCCACTTCCCACACTGAGAATGAGGCTTGAAACATAGATACATGTAAGAATAGAGTTATGAGATGTCACCGGAGAAGTCCAATGTGGTTGACAATAACTGTTAGAGTGTACAATTTATATATACAACAGAAGCATAATTCAGGATCACAAAGTTTCATTAACAAGATAATATAAATCAAGAAAAGTGAAATGAAAATATTAACCTGTGAAGGTTTTGAAGAACTCGTTCAAGCTTGAGGAATTCAGAATTTTGGCCTTCTACTAATTCTTTCTCAATCAATAACTTAGGCAGGCAAAGATTTTCAGGAAAGAAGATGATTTTTTTCTCTAGGGAAGAACCCTTATTCTCAATTCTCACAAAATAGGGAAAACTGAAAAGGCTTAAAGGGGACATAATGTTCATCAGCAATTAGGGGAAAGCAATAGTAATGAATACCCACAAAAGCCAAAAATATTTTTATTCTTTTTATTAAAAAAAAAAACTCATTTCTTAAAGTCATCATTTTAATTATTGACATATCTGATTTTATTACTTCGATCAGTAAAAATACTTCAATCAGAAAACTTGTTTTCCTTTTTCATAACTACATAATTAGTCAGGCATAGTAGAGGTTGTAAATTATTAATTGAGGCTTCTAATCATAATATCAATTTGAAAATGAATGAATTAATCATATTTTAATAAATTAAGAATTAGTTAACTAAGAATCTGTAATTATACTCCTTGATTTCTAAGAATTTGTAATTATACTCCTTGATTTACTTCTAAAATCTACCATTATATCTTGTTTAACTCTTCATGTTAGAATTATCTACATCAATCAAATAATCAAGTTTCTCTAAAAATAATTTATTAACGAACTTAATCATTTATTGTTCTATGTATCTTAGTTCACAAGATGGATATAAAATCCACCTACAGAATTTTCACGTGAAATTTTATAAGTAATCATAGAGAGGTGTCTTTAATCTCAGGTCCAAGACATTATTCTATCAATTAATTATCACTTCACTTGTGTGATTTGTCATTACCCAATCTATTAGAAATATATTGACTCACAAAATGTTTTACCTTTTAAGCGATTAAAATTAGGAAAAATTGCAAGAAAAAACTATTTAAGAGCATTTATTACATTTTTGTAATGTGCCATATATATTTAAAAACTTGAATTTTTATTTACAAAAGTGCACATGTCAACTTTTATCATTTTACTTTTTATAATTTTTATATCTATTTATTCTTTTCCTCGGGATTTGGTAAAAATTGGTTTTTTTTTTAATACTCTTTTTTCTGACCTTTCTTACTCTTGGAAGCAACACCCATCCAATTTATGTTTTGTCTTTTCAGAAGCAACACTATTATTTTTTTTTTGTCCGACTCTTCATCTTCATTGTGACAATTGTTGAAAGAACATTTTTTTCCTTCCGTGTCTTCTTCGTTGTATGACAGCCATTGTTGAAAACTTTCCAATACCAATTTTTTTTCCTTTTATTTTTCTTGTTGTGACTTATACTTTAATCATGTCGAAAAATACTACTCAAAAAACACCAACTCGTAGAATCCCTAGATTTAATCAGGAGCTCATTTGCTTGGATTCGACCCCTGCGCATTGTTCACGTCCAAGTTTTGACCTCCATGCATTTACTTCATCTCCGACGAAGAATAAACCTGTGGTGGTTGATACCAACAGTTGCAATACTAAGTCACCTATAAATCATCCTTCAAAATATGTGAAAGAGAAGGAGAAGGCATCTAACCTCCCACATGACAGTGATTTTGAAGATGAAAAGACTCCATCTCAACGAGGGTAAAAAAAGTGTAGCTAAATCCAAGGTATTTTTAATTTCCCTTTTTAAAATTTTTTTTGTAGGCATCTGCTAATTTTTGCTTATAATAAATTTTTTCTATTGAAATATTATTTTATTTGTAGTATGTGGTTCAAAATAAAATAAACAAAGTTAAAGTTTCTAAGTCCACCAAAAGGAATGGAAAAGATGTGGACAAAGCTCGAAAAGTATGTGAGAATGATTCTTCATTTTTTTTTTTGTTATGCTATAGAATTTTTTGAATTTTTTGGGATAGTTTGTAATTGATAAATCTGTAATATAGAGACATTTTCCAAAACTACCTCTGTAATTGATAAATCTATAATAAATCTGTAATTATTTTTTTATTTTTTTTAGATGAAGGCTCTATCATCTCGTTGGTTGTGCTACACAAATTTTAAATTTTTTTGTGAAATTAAACAATGTTTATTGAAGTTCAATATGTTACATTTAATCAAAGAATGTTCGTTTAGTTATATGCTTGATTTGCCCCCTCTGAAATGTCAACCTCAGTTGATTAGGGTTTTGGCTCACAGTGATAATGAATTTTCAACACCCCCGGTGGTTAGTTGCTTTTACAATCTCTCTTAGTTAATTCATTGTTTGATAATTACAGCTGGTATCGTTGTTATATAGTTTGGTTTATAGTTGGTTACTCATTTACTTGTTGCTTATTTTTGTGGGGCCCAATGTTTGATACGATAGTATGTGTTTTTTTCACTTTCTTTTTTATTGTGCGACTCTGTAGATGTAATCATTGGTTTTATGGTGAATAACATTGGGGATTTTTAATAGATTGCATGTTGATGATTTTTTGGTATTAACTTTGGTATCTTCCTTTAGAATTAATTCATTATTGGTTTTGCAGATGGTATTGTTGTTCTATAGTTTGGGTTATAGTTAGTTACCCCTATAGTTGTTGCTCAGTTTATGGGGGCTACTGTTTGATACCATAGAATTTGTTTTTTTTCTCATTTTTCTTTGAGATTGTGCAACTTTATAGATGTAGTCATTGGTTTTATATTGAATGATCTTAGAGTTTTTTAATAGATTACATGTTAATGATTTCCTGGTGTTAACCATGGTATCAAACTTGATTTTTTGTTTTGTCCGATTTATGTTGATGGTGTTCATTTTGATAGGAATTTTGATTTTTTTTTTTTTGCTTGATATACATTATATGTTGATGTAAAAGTTTATAATTTTTTCTTACAATGATTGTCTACATTTTCTTACAATGATATCATATGTTATTTTTGTTCATTTTTTACTATTTAATATATGTTATTTTCATTTTTGTGTGAGATCGATGAAGAAAATACTATAATGACTGATGCACGTGGCATCAATTTTGCTGGCAATGCCTCAATATCAGTTCATATGGTTAGTTCTTTTGACAAGACGATTATGATAACATTCATGTTTGTTGATTGGACAATTGATGTAATAGTTGATGTAGATATTGATTAGCTGTGGTTAACTCCTCCTTTTGTCTTTTTATTAGCCAAAAAATCACTCTAACTTCTTCTTCACATCATCATTAAACAAATTCTTTTTTTATTCAATTTTTCCGGTCATTGTTACCTGCAATGGCCGTAAAAATCAAAGAAAAGAAAAAAAAAATCTTTGATGATGATGCCAATAAGAAGCTAGAGTAATTTTTGGATAATAAAAAGACAAAAGAGAGAGATTTTTTTTTTTGGTTAAATTTGGAGCTCAGTGGCCCCTTTTATTGAATATCAAAAACTGAAAAACAAAAAGCTATCCAAAAAAAGAAAAAGGCCCAAAGCATAAAGCTTGTTGAACCCGGCCCACACTATTATAAGACGGTCCATTTCCTTTCTGAAAAATCTACCCCTAGAAATTTCTAAGGATGGTCCGATGGTTTTCCTTGGAAAGTGCTGGTCAAAATGCTACTCATCTTCATTGTTCTCCTCCATGGCCTCCAGTGTCCTAGTGATACTCCGTTCATCTTCCGACCAGCTCTCAGCAAGAGTAAGATGCTCCTTCTCCTTGTATGTATTTTCTGATTGACCTCCACACCGCCTTTCTTATCTTGTGAGTATTTTCTACCGATCGATCGTTGTACGCATCTCCTCGAACCCAGGGACTAGCATTACGTTCTTCCTCCGCATCCGGTATGCTCACTAGCTCTCCTTTATTGTTTTGTTGCTCTGACTTTCTCCTCAACATTTTACCCCTTCCTTCACAGTTATAAAGATGCTAAAGATGTTGACAAGGAACCCCCTTCGTAGCTAGATGTGCTGATGTACAGGTCACTTTTTGAGGCGCCTCTTTTTGTGTAGCTGTATAGCCCAATTTTTGTAATTTCACAGCCCCTTTTGTGTAATTAGTTATGTCCAATACATGTTTAAAGCTGTGAAACCCACTATTCTGTATAAATGTGCTACTCTTCATCTGTATGTATGAAAACCTCATTAGTGTTGCCCCAGTTGTTTCCTCTAAATGATGTGTCTGCTGAATTACTCTCTGTTCTATGTGAGTCCTTATCCCCCTGAATGTTTATCTTTCTTGTTCTAATCCTCAACGATGGGATTTGATGTTTGTCCATGTTTAGGATTTTTCTGCATAGGCTAGGCATATCATGAAAAGCCAGATACCTTAGCTCCCCATCTCCATCTAGAGCCAAGTTAGCCATTGCATCCGCCAGTTGATTTGCCTCCCTATAGGAGTGAGTGACTCTGATTGTCATTTTTGCACTGATTCTACGAGTCTCCTCAATGTCTTCCTTTATACTCCATGGGATCCTCCATTCTCTGTGAATGATCTTCAGTAATGCCATTGAGTCAGTCTCCACTATGATCTTGTCCCTCCCATTGCTAGAGCAGTATCTCAATGCATGAAGCACTGCTCTAGTCTCAGCTTGCATATTAGTCACCTCCCCCAGAACCTTAGCTTCTGCATATATAAGGCTTCCCAGACTATTTCTTATGCAAAAAGCATATGAACTATGTCCAGGATTCCTTCTACATATACCATCTGTGTTGCACTTTATCCACCCATCTTCAGGGAAGTTCCAAACCACTGGATAACAGAAAAGTCGTGGTCTGTAATTCTGCATGATTGTCAGAATACCAGTCCAATCCTTTGGGCAGTGTATCCATGGGAACTTGTTTCTTATGAACATATGGGATTAAATGCAGACGTTGATGCATGAGACTATGGAAATTTACCTCTTTTCCATGTTTCCTTGCATTTCTCCTTTTCCGTAGTTCCCACATTATCACCATAGGAATAATCTTGAAGATTATTTGTAGTTTAGGATTTATCTGCTTCTCCCACCATGCTAGAATAATTTGTTGCAAGTGCCTCCCATTGATAGCTATACCTGCACAAGAAGCAAAGAAAAAGCTATGGAAGAGGTTAGAAAAACATGTGACATGGTTTCTTGGTGATACTCCTCACAATAGTAACATCTGGATACCATACTGATGTGCATTCTTTGCAGATTGTCATCAGTTGGTATCCTTTTTCTAGAATACCTCCACATGAAGAAACTGATTTTGTAGGGGAAACCTTTAACCCACATACAATCCATCCAGTCTCTCTTCTGCCCTCTCATTTTTAGGATCTCATATGTTGATTTAGTGCTAAATTTTTCATCACTGCTTGGCATCCATAATGGCAGGTCAGTGTCATCTTGTTCTACTACAGATTTAATGTCAGAGATAATGTGATCCCCCATTTCAGCTGATATTAGAGCCTGTAGCCTTTGTACATCCCGTTCCCCTCCTTGAATAAACTCATTAACTTCCCATTCTTGCTCCCCTCCTCTTTCTTCTGTAAAATACATAGCACCCTGTTGTGTCCAATTGTCAAGCGAAAAATCAGAATTTCCTGCCTTTAACTGCCACCAAATCTGTTGATCAACCTCTTCTCTAATCTCTACCATTTTTTTCCATATCTGAGAGCCTCTACGGGCTTTAGCAATGCTTGGATGGTCCTTTTTGCAATATTTATTCCACATATAGTGACTCCAAGTGGAGTTTGTAGAAGTCCTCAAAATCCACCATAACTTTGCAAAAAGGGCCTTTGAAATATCATGCAAAGATCTAAGCCCAATACCACCTTCTTCCTTTGGCAGACGTAGATCAACCCATTTGACCCAATGCTTTCCTTTTGCCCCTCCAACCTTGCTCCAAAAAAAGGATGAGAATATTTGGTGTATCTGATTAATGACCTTTTTGGGTGGATTCATCACAGCAAGTAGGTATATAGGCATGGACTGTAGAACATGATTAACTAATATATACTTACCTCCAAAGGAATAAAATTTGTTCTGCGAATTCCCAATCCTTCTTGATATCTTCCTCATCAGATTCTCAAAATGAGAGGCATTCCTCCTACCATAAAAAACAGGACATCCCAGATATATGAACGGGAAGTTCCCCATTCTTACACCTGTGAGTTTCTTCATCCTCATTCCAATCCCAATTGGAGTTTTTTCATGAATATAGAAGAAACTTTTATTCTTATTGATCATCTGCCCTGACACTTGTTCATACTGACACAACACATCCATCATTTTCATCATTAAGTACCTATCACCAGACCCAAAAAGAATGGTATCATCAGCATAGGATAAGTGGTTTATCTGAGGGCTCCACTTAGGTAAGCCAAAGCCCATAAATTTCTTATCCTGAAATAATCTGTTGAGACTTCTGGACATCGCTTCTGCTGTAATCTGTTGAGACTTCTGGACATCACTTCTGCTGCAATGATGAACAAAACAGGTGATAAGGGATCCCCTTGTTTTACTCCCCTGCTGGATTGAAAGAAACTATAAGCTTGCCCATTAACCAATACAGAATACCAATTACTACTCAATAATCTCCAAAACATGTCAATTAATATTTCAGAAAACCCAAACTTTCTCAACACCTTTGTCATAAATACCCATGAGACCCTATCATAGGCTTTAGACATGTCAAGTTTGACCACCACATTATGATGTTTACTCCTTTTATTAATATCCCTTATAATCTCCTGGGCTAGAAGAACATTTGCAACAATGTTTCTTCCTTTCACAATCCAGTTTGATTAGGGGATATTATGTTAGGAATAATCAAGGACATCCTCTCCAATAGTAACCTTGAAAAGATTTTGTTAGAGAAATTACTCAAACTAATTGGCCTTAAATCCCCCATCTGTTTAACTTTCTCCTTCTTAGGGATTAGAACCAAATTAGTATGAGTGATGAATCTAGGTAGAGAGAAACCACAGAAAAAAGCCTTAACTATCTTAGTCACATCCTCTCCAATTATATCCCAGCATTGTTGATAAAAGACACCAAAGAATCCATCCGGACCACAAGCACTGTCCCCATTCATAAGAAAAATAATTTTCTTCACTTCATCCTGATCAGGAAGTCTACCCAGATCATCATTCTGCAAATCAGTAATAAGAGATGGTATGCACTCCAACATTCCAAAATCCTCAGCTATCCCTTCTTCTTTAAATTGGCTTTCAAAGTATGAACCAGCCTCAGCTCCTATATTCTTTCCCATAGTGATGTAGTCTCCCTACTCGGTCTGGATTTCAGCAATATTCAATTTTCTCCTCCTCCCATTGACATAGGAGTGAAAAAATTTTGTATTTCTGTCACCCTCTCCAAACCATCTCATCCCAGATTTCTGTCTCCAAAAATCCTCCTCAAACAGATAATATTTTCTGAGATAAGCATTTACTCTTATGTAGATCCTCTCTGTTTTCTGGAGTAGGGTACATTTCCAGTTGTGCTTCCTTGATATATACCTGATCTTCCAGATCCAGCACCCTTTTGAAAACATCCCCAAAGGTCTCTTTACTCCATTTGGCCAGTGCCTTCTTAACCTTCTTCAGTTTAGCATAAAATTCTGTGAAAGGATCCCTAACAAAGTCAATCATCCAGTTCCTCCTCACCTCTTCATGAAAGCTAGGATGTCTTGTCCAGAAATTGAGGAACTTGAATGGCCTCTGGACAGGTTCCTCCTATGAGTTGCATGTCACATGTAGAGGGACGTGATCAGAACCTTGCCTAATAAGATGATGAACTTCACTTGTAGGGAGTATCTGCAAAAATTCCTGATTAACCATGACCCTATCTAATCTCTTGAAGATACAATCCTCCCCTACCCTTCCATTCCACTAAGTGAAGCTACTTCCCTTGTATTTTAATTCTGTCAAAGCACAAACTGAGACACAGGTAGAAAAGTCATGGGCCTCAACAATTGTAAATTGCAGACCACCTTGTTTCTCCTCCTCCATTAAGATAACATTAAAGTCCCCCCCTACCAGCCAAGGTTCCTGAATTGTGGCTCCAATATCCTGCAGCTCCTCCCATAGCTCCAACCTTTCTACAGCAAGACATCTAGCATATACCAACGTAATGCTAAAGTACACCTGATTACACAAGAATCTGATGGTAAGTTATTGTCCAGAATCCCTACTCCCTTGCAGGACCCAATCCTCCTTCCAAAACACCCATATTTTGGAAGAAACATTACAATATGCATTGTGAAAACCAAGCCTTCTTTTATACATCTCCAATTCACTAACTGGTTGAAAAGGCTCCATAAGTGCTACGAAAAAGTATCTATTTCTTCTATTTAGATCTATTAGTCTCTCAAAAGCTTTTTGAGACTTAACGGATCTAATGTTCCAAAAAATTATCTTCTCTATCATTGAGTGTTATTTGTATCTTTATCCCTACTCCTTGTTCTGACCTACAAAGGCACCTTAGATTGTCCTTTAGAGGTTGTTTGTCTCATCTGTTGTGTCTGTCTAGGTGATAAATCACCCTCCTTAGCTGCAACTGTGACATTAGCATTATAATTTTCATCTTCTGCCTTGTCCCTGTCCCCTTGCCCGTCCATTGGAAGTATCTCTTGTATTTCCTGAGCATCTTGTGAGTCCTCTTCCATTTCCCCATCCTCTTTTGCCAAATCATCATTTACACTGTCATGAAGGGCATTATGTACTGGCATCTGGCTGTCAGTAGTTGAGTCTATGCCTTTGTTTGTGGATCCCTCATCATGCACCTTCTCAGCCACACCTTCAGTAGGAATGTTACTCTGTGCATTGTCTTTATCCTCTACTGCCCTTTCTTCTTCAATATTGATGGGCTGTCTATTGTCCTCGCTCTGTCTATCTTTGTCGTGCTTCCCAAACTTTTCCTTAACCCATTCCTTCATAGTTGTTGGTACCTGCACTATGCCCCCCCCCCCCTCTTCTGACTATCCACCTTCTCTACTTCCCCATCCTTGAGAGTCTGTTTCCACCACCCCTGCTGCCACCCAGCATTGTTACCATTCTTCTGATCTACCTTCTTTTCCTGGTCCTTCTCCCCTTTGTTGTTTGCTCTCTAATTTTCCCCCCTCTTTCTCCCCTGCTGCCTTATCTTGTGTTACATCTATTTCTTCCTTCTTTTGGTATAGCTCTGGGTGCAACACATAGCATCCTTGTTCATCATGACCTTGCAACTTGCAAGTTTTACAATATTTAGGCAGATGGTCGTAATTAATATTTATCTATTTTTCCACAATTTCACCAGTCTTTTTCCAAAGCCCCCATATTTATCCTCTTGGGAAATTCCTCTAGCAGGTCAACCTCCACCTTTAACATGGGCACAGCTTGGTCTCGGTTGATTCGGGTTGCCAGATCAACCTGTAGAGGTTTTCCAACCGAAGATGCTAAGGAAAACACAGTCTCCTTTCCAAAGAAGTTGAGAGGGAGTGCTGGGAAGAGATCCATGCAATTGCGATCGTAGTCTACGCCTCCGTATTGAAAAGCGGGTCCCACTTCAACGTTCTCATAGTATACCTACAATTCCTTTGAGTAATGAGATGTGCCGGCTTAGACAACTTCACATAATCCTCAACACATGATGCCCTGATTAAGATGTGTCTATTACTCAGAGCCCCTATGTTACAGTCACCCCTAAGTTCATATTGTTTGGGGATGTTTCTACGAAGTTCCTGTATGTCACGCCATCTATATGAAAATTTACCTACAATTGCATATTGTAAATTTTCATTTACATAATGTAATCTGTTCTACCTCCTCTTCTTCCCAAATTAGCTTTGGTTCGCCATGCAAATATGTCACTGGTTTAATAGGGATAGGTTTCGATTTGGGTGTTGGTGGTTTCAAAACCTCAGCATAGTTCAATTTACCTCCAGCAGGATTGGGTTGTGCAGGGCAATCAGCCCCAGTGGGGGGCTGACAGGTTGTCATAGCCACCAGATAGGTGCGCCGGCAGTGATCACGAAGCTAGGTTTTTTCAAAATATTAAATAATCTATCTATTATAATTCATCAAAAGAGAGATGTGAAAATAGGCAAATCCGAAATAAAATTATTGAAAATATAAAATGTTCAGCAATTAATATCAAATCCCAAGACATTTAGAAATATATGGAGAGTAAAACTAGAAAGAGTAAAATAATATTATCAGACATGTATAATTTTGTAAATAAAATGTTAACTTTATAGTTAAAATAGGGCATGCACCTGAAGTGTAATTTCTTACGGTATTTTTTTGGCACAATGACTACTGTCCCTGGTCAACACTCCACAATAACAAGAAGATTCAAAGTAGGTTCTATTTTATTTTTTTTTAAAAAAAACTTAACACATTTCAAGAATTTATACAATTATGATTATTTTTTTTAACCTTTGTTCTGCCTTTTTTTTTTTAATATCTGTAACGTTTGTGCCTTGTTGAACATTGAACAATTTTTTCTTTTTCTTTGACATCGACTATGGTATTTATATGTGTCTTTGTTTAATACATTTTTCAAGGACAGCTCCGTATTAATGATGAAAGAACCTCGATAATTTTGGATTTATTCCGGACGAGGTATGGAGCATTGCTTTGGAATTATGGCCGCAAAATGATAGATGCAGGGCCGTGAGCGAAAACGAGGTCACCGGCAAGGTGTTTAGTAGATGTGGTCCTCCAACGAAATCAAGGAAATACGTTTCAAGAAAAAAGGATTAGACATTCATGAATTATCAAAATCTTAGCCACTTTTTTTACTATTGAAAAGTTTGCTAAATTTTTGGTACTTATGATATATTTTAGGAGTCTTTTTGGGGCATACAGACATTTTTAATGTTGAACAATTGGTACATGATTGGTAATTATGATATTCTTATGCCCTTTTAAGGATGTGTATGTGGTTAGTTACCTTGTAGTATTAAAAAAAAAATCACCTTTATTACCAAATATTCATAAAATAATAACAAAAATGAAAACACATAGGGAAATATGTTCTGACACATCAAAATCAAACTTTAGACTAACTCAGTAGGAAAAATACCCACAAAAAAATGAACTTTTTGTACCATTTTATCACCATAATTATGGCAATGTATATATTGTTACCCAAATAAAAATATATATAGAAACAAATTATTAAACATCAAAATCAAAAAATGAAAACACGTATGGAATCAAATTATGGCAATATACATATTGTTACCCAAAAAGTCAGTAGGAAAAATACCCACAAAAGATTATCTTTTTCACCAATCTTAATACCATTTTATCCCCATAATCCTGACAATATACATATTCTTATCAAACTTTTCCTTTCCCAAACATTCCTCCTAATAAAAATTTCAAATATTTCAATATTACCAAAAAAATGTATAAATGCAAATTACTTACATATATATGTATTGGTTTCACCAATTCTAACTTCATTAGAAGCAAAAGATAACGAAACATATTCATTGTCTTAATAACCACAAAAGCAATTAAAAAATAAAATAACGAACCATGCTACCACATTTAAACAAAGTCAGTCGTAATTTTTCAATTACATTTTTGTGGACAAGTCTTCTTGTTATTCCATCGAAACACACTTATTGCAGGTAACTTTGCTTCTCTTGAACTTCACTTTTATAATGTCTTTTTTTCGAAGCAATAGTATCAATCAATCCCTGGAACCCACTTGTTGTATCATAAATGACACATTCAACTTTGTAATCAACATATCTACCTACGTTGGTTATTACAATTTTTAAAGTTGTTATTGTTTGTAAATAGTAATACCAAATGAAAACCAAAGTTGACACCAAATTATTACCAAAAAATTGACTACGTATACCAACTTTACTAAATAGCCATCAAACTAGTCCACCAATTTCTATACCAAACTCCCATCAAAATTCTGACAACATATATACTGTTACCAACATTTTTCCCCCAACATTGCTACTAATTACAAAAAAAAAAATCAATATTACCACCAAAATTAATCAACATCACCACCAAAATTCATAAAACTATATATATATATTGTTTGCGAAATATTCACCAAAGAAGTACATACATACATTATTATCATCAATTATACGAACATTATTATCTAACAAAAATAAACATTGCCACCAATCATTCACCAAAAAAATAACAAGACATATAATGATTTCAAGAATTTCACAACACTATTATCAATCAAATAAAAAAATCAAACTTTGTCACCAAATATTCACAAAAATAATAAATAAATAAAACAACATGCATATTGTTTTCAACAATTATACCAACCATATTACCACTTAAAAAATCAACATTGGCATAAAAAATCAACCAAAAATTTAGTTAAAAAAATATATTTTTTTCAACAATTTCACCAATGGTATTACCAATCAAATATAAAAATTAAAGTTTGCCACCAAATATTTCAAAAATAAAAACAACTATACCAATACTTTTACCACCAACTATATAATAATATGCACGTTCTTATCAACAACTATACCAACACTTTTACCAGTCAAAAAATCAACATTGCTATCACCAAATCAACCAAATTTAAAACTGTCAATATATATTGATATCAACATATATACCAACACTATTACCAATCGAATCATCAACATTGTGTACAAAACAAATCATTAATTCTACAATTAATGCACCAACCCAATACATTTTATGTAAATTATCCCAAAATAAAAAAATAAAAAGAAAATAAGGTTAATTTTTAAAAAGAAGATGAACAAACCTGCCCCTCCCATCTATCTTCATGGTGAATCAAAATAGAGACCTTTTCCATAGCTAACATGAAAGCAACTCCAAAACCAAGCTCACCAAGAGAGTGTTGTGTTTTATAATTTTTTTTTGTAGTATATATTCTGTATGAATTTGCTTGTTAAACTTGATAGAAAAACTTTAAAAAAGATTCTAGTGTATTTTTCACAATGATGAGAAGCACCAAATGAAGCAGAAACAAATAAGAGAAGTAATGTAATTGCTTCTTGGTTTTGTATATAGTGGTTCTTCTATCTCATTGGTTATTTCACTTGGCATTAATGAAGGAGGGATAAAAAGTATATGAGCATTAAATGAAGCTGGTGGTTATTTATTATTATTGTCATTTTTTTCCCATTTCCCTATAAAGAAGAATGTTCAGACCTTTTTTTTTTTTTATACATTTGGTTCATATGCATACTTTTGTAAAGAAACTATGGATATTTGGTTGTAAATATTTGTTGTTGACACATAGATGTAAAAGCTACTCTTAAAATACAAAGGGAGGTTTTTTGCCCTTAAGATAATAAATAAAATTACATATACATAATAATTTATCAAGAGTAAAAGTATAAGTTCATATGATGGGCTAAAGAAGAGTAATGCCTCGGAAGTTGAAAAGTTGAGTTAGAAAGAAAAGAGGTACAAAAAACTGACCTAGTGCAAGAGCTACAGGAAGAGAGATATGTACAACTACTTGTAAGGACCATGAACGACACCACGACTTGTAAGGTGGTCCATGTAGTATAACCAACAGGTTGGTAGGATAGGGAAAGGTTCTATGGAAGGGTCCACATGTCACGTCCCAAAATTGAATCGCGACTAAAGAAAATAAAATAAAGCAAAAGCAGCCATAACAAAAAAAAAATCGAAAAGCTAGAGTCTTGAGTATAAGAGCATCTAAGATAGTACAAATGAGTAAATACAACCATCTGAAATGAAAATACAAAGCTTCCTGACGGAGTCTAATACAATGCCTAGAACAGAAAACAATAAAGGAAATTTCAAAAGATCCACAGCGACTCAAAGTCTGGGCCTCACCACTAAGATCAGGATAGATGGAGAATAACTCTGATAGAATGAGATCAACTACCTTGTATGGGTCAATTTGTTCGATCTATAGGGAGAAAACAAAGTAAGGGTGAGTACACCGAATGTACTAGTAGGTTTAACCGACTAGGTAAGAGAAATTGAATGCGCATGTAATAACTAAGAGTCTCTACCACCTACATCACAAGGTAAATACACAATATAAATATAAATAAGCGCACTAAAAGATAACAAATACAATCAATGATGCAATATATATGAAATATATGAATGCAATGGCATTGAAGGCCATGTATGAGGTGGAATCACGATTGTCGACGTCGCAGGGCAGATGTACACATCTATCATGCCGAAGCTACCATATAGAACCTGGGGGCGTCACAGGCCATGTACTTAAATATCTCAGGACGTCGCATGCCATAAACAGAAGTATATTGAGGCATCACAGGCCCCATACTGAAATGTCTCAAGGCGTAGCAGGCCTTATACTGTAATGTCTCAATTTATCATAATATCTCAAGAGGTACAGATGCAATAAGATATTTGCATACCAATGCAACTATTTGAGTATGTGATATGCGCATACCAATGCAACCAGTCAAGTATGAGATGTGTGCATACAAATGCAACCACTCAAGTATGAGATATGTGCATTCCAATGCAACCATTCAAATATAAGATATGTGCATACCAATGCATCCATTCATGAATATACATAATAGCAATATAAATGATAAATGATAGGTACAATAGCCATCACATAAAAAGGGCTATGTCAAGTACCTCAACTAGTACCACAATGCCATTAATATGTCTCATTTCATCACTCTCTCATCAATAATCAGAATGTCAATGAAACTAGACTCCACGAGTCCCCAAGTAAGATCATAAATCTCGATTTATCACAAATATCATCAATTTACCTCAACCCTATCCGAATGCTATCACAAGTCTCATATTATCACAATAATATCAAGAATTATCTCAATTCTCATGATTTCATCTCAATTTATCAATAGGATCACCATTTATTCAAATTTTGACACAACCGAAATCATATTTCCATCAAAATTCTATCATATCATGTCATTATCTCAAAAATCAATCTAAATATTACAATTATCACATGTACATGTCCAATAACTCAAATCCAATCCCAAAAAGGTTAGCCAAACCTACCTCAATGCTGAACTACACTCGGACAAGCTTTCAATCCACTTAAAACTCCAAATGATCCCTGAATCGATGGATCGCTAATAAACATAGATACTACGCATCAAGAGATGAACTTTGATACTTATATTAGCACAAATTAGGCTTAGGAACAAAAAGGTCAAAATTAGGGCTAAAATTCAAAGTTCTTTAATTTTGTAATTGATTTGAAAATCGGGTTTTGCACTAAAAATGGAGTTTGCGGGTCAAAATCTCACTAAAATCGAGTTCAAATTGAAGAAGAAATGATCATTTAAAGTTTTAAAATCATAGACTAAAAATTCCCAATTTTGGACATTCAAAGTCGTGAAATTCAAGACAAAATCAAGATAAAAGTCATGAAAATTAATTAGAATGATGTTAGAAACACTCATCCAAAAGAATTCTCCAAAGTTCTTCGTAAAATATTTCCAAAAAAGGTTGGAATGTTTGAAAATGGAGTAAAAATGGTGGCTCTCGGGTTTTAAGAACTTTACAGATATAATACACTCCACGAACGCAGATAAAGATCTGCAAAAATAGGGGAGAAAAAGACCAAAGACCTCCTCGAAAACAAAGAAGGAACAAGTGACCACCCTCTACAACTCTACGAACACGGAGATCTTCACGTGAATGGAGCGAACAGGTACATTAAACCTTTGGGAATGTGGAGATTCTCCCACGAATGCAAAGATTCTCCCGCGAATATGAAGAAGTAATTAGATGCACCAAAACTCAGATTTAACAACATAACACAACTATCACCAAAACTGGATAGGAGCCTCGAAACTCATTCATAATCAACATTTCACAAACCAAACATGTATCCACATCAGAATTGGCTATTCAGACTCAATAGAATAAACAAAATTCGATTCTGAGGTCTCCCTTGGTACAATTACCAATGCAAGTCAAATAAACTAGTTTAAAACTCAAAATACCAAAATTGTCCTCGACAACTCCAAAACGAGACCATTTCTAGCGTTAGTTTCACCATCCAGAACTACTAAAACTATCAGAATTTCGATCCAAGCTTCAGAACTCTGAATATTGATCAAAGTCAAAACACTGTCTCCAAAAACAACTAAAAAGGCAACTTTCGGCCTAAAAACTTCATTATAACTTCGAATTTATTTTTGTAACTTCTCTTAGACTAGATTCGACAATCGTAAGCTGATGGAATTAATAGATTTCCGATCCAACACCTAAAACTCAAAATGGTACAAAAACTCACTTTTTCAACAACTTAAGTTTCCAAAAATACCAAAGCTCACATTTTCAACTTTAAAACTCAGGATTTTAGTTCCAACAATAAAGATAGTTCGAAATAGGTTAAAAGCAACTTATGAAAGGGAAAATAATAATTTTCACAGATAGGCTCCAAAATGACCAACCAAGTCATTACATCATTCACCACTAAAAATAATGTTTGTCATCCAACATAAAGGAAAAAGGAAGTATCTGGAGCCTCAAAAAGGCAAGGATATTTGGCCCGTATATCTGACTCCAACAAACTGCCAAGTAGCCTCTTCAATGGGATGGTGCCACCATTGAACCTTCACTGAAGGTATATCAGTGGAACTCAACCTCTGAACCTGTCTGTCCAATATAGCTACCAGCTCCTCCTCAATTGACAAATCTGGACCCAGCTCAACTGAATCATAAGAGATCACATGGGACTCATCTGGAATGTACAGACAGAGCATGGAAACATGAAAAATAGGATGAACTGATGATAATCTCGGTGACAAGGCCACCTCATCAAATCTTTTCAAAATCTCAAAGGGCCAATAAAATCTGTGACTGAACTTGCCCTTCTCATCTGGAACCACCAATAATGTTGTTTCAAATCATGGTACTCTCTGGCATACTAGAGTGGATAGAATATCGAGCACAATGGGCCTCCTCTAATATCAATCTCACCTAATCCCCTACCTTAGCCACACAAACTCTGTTTATCCTCAAAACACCTCAGAATCAAAAGTAGCCACCTTGGCTTCACCCCTCAACACTTCATCCTGAATCGAACCATTCTAGCATCCATAAATTGATGAGCAGATATCTCATAAAGCAATGAAAATCTAGGCTCAACAAAGCTAAAATGCTACGAGGAGGGAAAATATCCAACCAAACCATCTATTTAGCAAGTGACTGGATCTCCAAAGCTAAGGACCTCTTTTCAGCACTCAAGAATGCCAAACTCCTCATACTAGTAGCCTTCCAGCTCAGAGCATCTGCCACCACATTCACCTTGCCCGGGTGATATAGAATAGAGATACCATAGTTCTTTAGAAACTCCAACCACTTACGCTGTCTCATGTTCAAATTAGGCTGAGACAAGATGTATTTGAGACTCCAGTGATTGGTCAAGATCTCACAATGCACCCCATAGAGATAACGTCGCCACAACCTCAACATAAACACTATCGCAGCCAACTCCAAATCATGGGTAGGGTAGTTTTTCACATGCACCTTCAGTTATCTAGAAGTATAAGCTATCAATTTCCCTTATGCATCAATATACCTCCTAAACCCACTCCAGAAGCATCACAATACACCACAAATAACACTCCCTCTTCAGTCAAAGCAAGAATAGTATGATGGGGTAATAACTAATCCATGCCCAATATCATATCAAAGTCAACTATATCCAACAATATCAAGTTAGCAATAGCATCTCTCCTTATAAAAGTCACAACATAGCCCCGATATACCTAATTCACCACTAATGATTCACCTACCAAGGAGGAAACAAAAATAGGCTCAAAAAGAGGCTCACATATAATATCAAGATTCAAAGTAAAATAAACTAACACATAAGAATAAATAGAGCATGGATCAAATAAAACTGAAACAAAATGGTGGAACACCTGAACCATACTTTTAATATTCACATGTGGGCCTCCACGAGCCCTACCTTCTATATACCTCGGCCTCCTCTAGTACTACCTCTCATGCCCTGAGAGGTGTCTCTAGCTGTTGATGTGGGGCTGGACGAGCTGGCTGAGATCCTGAAGCCTGGGCAAGAGGTGCAGGATGAGGACAATGCCTGGCCACATGCCCAACCTCATCACAAACATAACAAGCTCTGAGCTCCTACCACTGAGATAGTTATCCTGAAAAGCCACCACATATGGCTGCACTAGAAGGGCTATCACGACCTATCTGAATAGGCTTAGACATGTCACCACTGTCAAATGTGATGATGGTTGCACGGACTGCTCGACTCTAATGGCCCAGCCTTTGCAACTCTCCATCTCGTGATGGAGCTCCACTAAATTGGTTGTGCTGATAGAATCTTTTCCCGCCACCCTGTCTATCATGTCTTATATGCTTTATTATACGAGCATGATCCACCATACTCTAAAATATGCCCTCAGCTAGAACCAAGGTAGTTGTGGCCTCCTAAAGATACCCCACCAATCTCTTGGCAAATCGTCGAATCCCCTCAAACTTTGTAGGGATACTAGACAAGACATATCTGGACAATGTGTGAAACATGGCCTCATAGTTTGATAGTGATATCAAACCCTACTGAAGTCTGTCAAACTTATCTCGGCGACTGTCTCGAAGGTTGTATGGCTCGAACCTCTCTAGGAATAGCTCTGGAAACTGCTCCTAGGTCATAACTAAAGATCCAATAGGCCTATAAGCCAAATTTGACCTCCACAACTCCTTAGCTAGGCCCGTGAATCGGTAAGAATTATAAGTGACTCCATGTGGCTTGAGAATGGCTAAGTTACACCACCAATCCTGACACTCCGTTAAGAAATCATAAGCTCTGTCACTAGGTATACCATTAAACCTCAGAGGAGCCGATCATACAAATCGCTCAAAACTCTTCTACTCGACAGTAGACATAGAAGGACTAGTAGTAGATGGTGGCACAAAAAATTTAGACGACGTAATAGATAGAGAAATAGACAATCCATGAAGAGATAAACTAGAACTCAGCCAAGATACGTGAGGCAGAATCGTAGAAGTCATAGGAAGATCCGATAAGACTGAGGAAAGACCAATATAAATCATGGTTGCATCAGCTGGGGCTATAGAAGGGCCAACCGGTGTTGTAGTAGGTGATACATTAATAGTAACCAGGGAAGGAGCTCCCTCTAATCTAGCCAATACACGAAAAAATGGCTCCTAAAATGAGGGTGTAGCATCGGGGACTGGAGATGGTGAGACATAACCTGTAGGCCTCTCTGGCTCATACTCAGGATCTGGGGAAGCCAATCTAGTTTGTCCTATGAGCGGAGATGCCCCTCTAGAAATTTCTCAGCCCTTGGCCTTATTAGGAGCCCTGCCTTGACCACGAGTAGGAACCCACATCAGCTGGCTCATGCTCTCCCACTAATCATTGGGATATAACAATCAACATATATGTGAACGGAGATGATTAGACACTTTCAAAACATATTATATGAAGAAATGCACGAATAGAAGAAACATGAAAGCTTTTCCTCTCAAGTGCCTCATAGCCTCTCAAAGATGGGTATAGACTTCTACATACCGATCCGCGAGACACTACTAGACAACTTGCTCTTGACTCACGAGCCCAACAAACCTAGAGCTCAGATACCAAAATTTTCATGTCCCCTAATTGAATCGTGACTAAAGAAAATAAAATAAAGCAAAAGCAACCACAACATAATACGAAATCTCAAAACCTGGAGTTATAAGTACAAGGACATCTAAGATAACGAATGAGTAAATACAACTATCTCAAATGAAAATATAGAACTGTCTGATAGAGTTTAACACAATATCTAGAATAAAATGCAATAAAGAGAATCTCAAAAGATCCACAATGACTCGAAGTCTAAGCCTCGCCGCTAAGATCTAGATAGATGGAGAATAACTCTGATAGAGTGAGATCAATTACCCTGTATGGGTCACTGTGCTCAATTTGTAGGGAGGAAACAAAGTAGAGGTGAGTACGCTGAAACTGGGTAAGAGAAATTAAATGTGTGTGTAATAATTAAGAGTTTCTATCACCTGCATCACAAGGTTAATACACAATATAAACATGAATAAGAGCAGTAAATGATAGTAAATTCAATCAATAATGCAATGCATAAATACGATGGTGTCGTAGGCTATCTATAAGGTGGAATGACTGACATCGCAAGGCCGATGTACACATCTATTGAGCCAATAATACCAAATAGAGCCTAAGGGCATCGCAGACCATGCACTCAAATATCTCAAGGTGTCGCAAACTATAAACAGAAGTATCTCGAGGCATTGCAAGCATCATACTAAGTGTCTCAAGGTGTCGCAGGCCTTATACTATAATGTCTCAATGTATCATAATATCTTAAAAAGGTAGAAATGCAATAAGATGTGTGTATGTCCATGCAACCATTCAAGTATGAAATATGTGAATACCAATGCAATCATTCAAGTATGATATATGTGCATACTGATGCAACCTTTCAAGTATAAGATATGTGCACACCAATCCATCCATTCATGGATATTTATATAATAGAAATATAAATGATAAATGATAGGTACAATAGCCATCACATTAAAAAGACTATGTCAAGTGCCTCAACTAGTACCACAATGTCATCAATATGTCTCGTATCATCACTCTCTTATCAATAATCAGAATATTACTGAAATGGAACTCCGCAAGTCCCCAAGTAAGCTCATGAATCTCGATTTATCACAAATATCATCAATTTACCACAACACTTTCCAAATACTATCACAATTCTCATATTATCATAATAATAATTATCTCAATTCTCATGATCTCATCTCAGTTTATCAATAGGATTGTCATTTACTCAATTTTTGGCATAACTGGCATCACATTTCCATGAAAATTCTATCATATCATGTCATTGCCTCATAAATCAATCTAAATCTTCTAATTATTACATGAACATGTCCAATAACTCAAATTCAATCCCCAAAAAGTTAGTCGAACCTATCTCAATGCCGAAACTGCACTCGAACATGTTTTCAATCAACTCAACCCTCCAAACGATCCCCGAGTTGATGAATTGCAATCAAAAATAGATATTACGCATCAAGAGATGAATTTTGATACTCATATTGACATCAATTAGACTTAGGGGCAAAATAGTCAAAATTAGGGCTAAACTTCAAAGTTTTCAAATCTGGAAATTGACTTGAAAATCAGTTTTTACACAAAAAATGGAGTTCGTGTGTGAAAATTCCACTAAAATTGGGTTCAAATCAAAGGAGAAATTATAAATTAAAGTTTTGAAATCATAGACTAAAAATCTCCAATTTTGGACATTTAAAATCATGAAATTCAAGACAAAATCAAGATAAAATTCATAGAAATTAATCAAAATAATGTTAGAAATACTTACCCAAAAGAATTCTCCAAAAGTTTTCGTCAAAGAAAGAATTGAAATGCATCGTGGATCTAAGAAGGCAAAGGCATGTAAAGATCTTATAGATAGGCTGTGGAATTAGAAAAGGAAGTGGATAGCAGATTGTCATCCTTTTCTTTTTATTTTTCTTTTTTTTTTTGCATTTGGTGTACTGATGTTGGCTGTTGATGGTAACAACAATTTACATTTTTATTGCCAAAAAAAATCACCCTAAAAGCTTGAAATATTTGAAAATGGACTAAAAATGGTGGCTCACAGGTTTTACAAACAGAACATAATACACTCCATGAACGCGGGTAAAGATTCGCGAACGCAGAGAAGAAATGTACCAAAGACCTCCGCGAACATGGAGAAGGAACAGGGGACCACCATCTAGTACTCCGTGAATGCGGAGATCTTCATGCGAACGCAGAGATCAAGTACACTATACCTCTGCGAATGAGGAGAAGTAAGTAGACGCATCAGAACTTAGATTTAACAGCATGACACGGCTATCACCAAAACTCGATACAGAGCCTCGAAGCTCATTTGGAATCAGAATTTCACAAACCAAATATGTAACCATACCAGAAACAGCGATTCAGACTCAATGAAATAATCAGAACTTGATTCTGAGGTTCCCTCGACACAATAACTAATGAAAGTCAAATAAACTAGTTTAAAACTTAAAATACCAAAACTGCCCTCGACAACTCCAAAAATTATGTCGAGACCATTTCTAGCGTAAGTTTTGTAATCTGAAACTACTAAAACTGTCAAAAATTTGATCTAAGCGTCTGAACTCCGAATGTTGACCAAAGTCAAACATTGGCTCCGAAAACAACAAAAATGCAACTTTGGGCCTAAAAACCTCATTTTAATTCCAAATTCAGTTCTATAACTTCTTCTAGACTAGATTCGACATTTCAGAGCTGATGGATTTCTGATCTAACACCCGAAACTCAAAATGGTATAAACACTTATTTTTCAACAACTTAAGCTTTCAAAAATGTCAAAATTCATATTTTTCAACTTTTAAAACTCGGGATTTTAGTTCCAATAATGCAGATAGTTCAAAATAGGTCCAAAGTAACTTACAAAAAGGAAAAAATAATAATTTTTACAGATAGGATAAAAAATGACAACCTGGTAATTACACCACAACTGATGAAATCTTACATTGGTCATAAACCTTTTGTGAACCTGATACCCAAAGGTCCAAAAATCTCACTTTTTACGTATAGTTGTATGTCACAACCTGGCTTCACAGGCCATGATGGTGCCTACCTTATCCCCCTAGATAGGCAAGCCAGCCCTTAACGAGAACTGCTAGTAATGGAGGTAGGAAGAAAGTAATCAAAGCAGAAACAACTGATAATGTAACCAAAAACAAAAATAGAGTTGATATTGTGTATATATACAACAACTGCAAAACACCCTTCTAGGAGCTAGAAGTCATTTGTATAGAGCTATTATGGATACGATACAACACAATTAAGTCCTAATACATACACATACAAGTGAAAATAATATACAAGGTAAGTCTTTGGAAGCAAAAGATAGCCACCGCCACAAATGGAGACTGGAAATATCCAAGAACGCTCAATGCTCACCACAAGTCTTCGAATAAGAAAACAATCACGGGGAAATCAACGTTGTTGGCTCATGGTGGGAACTGTATCACAAAAAAGATGCAGAGTATAGAGTGAATACTAGAAATATGGTACCTAATAGGCATCATAGGCCGGCTGAGTAAGAATTGTAAATAAAGTAGGGATAAGTTAGAATATAACTCTACAAGTGGCTAATCACAAGAATCGGATAAGCATGCAAGTATATTTGGAGGTAACTGGTAACTGGGCAACGGTGTAGTGATGTACGCAAGTGTAAGACTCTACTGTCTATGCTTGTATACCCATTGGCCCCTCATAAGCCTAGAAGATACACCCACATAAAATGATAGGGCAATGAGAGGTATACAGGTGTAAGGTTCAACAATGTCAAGTTTCAACTACCTTTAAAATTGGATTACCATTTTGCCCTTTCACTAATTCAAATATAATTAAATATTTAATTAAATACCTATATTTTAATTATATTCCATCAAGGTATTATAATAAGTGGGACAAAATATGAAATTTGAGGTGTCCAAGATTTAAATTTCATATTTTGTCCCACTTATTATAATATCTTGATGGAATATAATTAAAATATAGGTATTTAATTAAATATTTTTCATATTTTATCCCACTTATTATAATATCTTGAATTGAATTTTGTTTGATGGGTCATGATTCTAATATTCTAATTTTTTTTGTTTACATTATTATGCATTGATTACTTTACCAATTTTTTTATCATATCCTTACATTTTTATTGTTCTATCTATTATTTTTGGTAATTTGATTAGCGCATTCTATTTCTTTTTTATAGTTGTTAAATGCTATGTAAGACTTTTTCTATTATTTGTTATATCTTCTTTACTATTATATTTTCTTTTCGTAGATCTTTGAAAATAGTTTCTCCACCTCTAAGGGGGATAATGTAAGTTGCCATGTAAATCATTGTTATACTGAGATCAAAGTTATGTTGTTGGATTTGAACGAACATAATTAAATAACAAAAATTGAGGATAAACTATTGAGATATATTCTCTTGTGTGTATGAGGTTAATTTTGACTTATGATTTGTAATCTCTACTTAAATTCTTTTCTATATTACTATTTTGAATACTGATTGATATGGGTAAACACGCAAAGTGGGTTGGAATTAACTTATTATGTTCTATTTGTAGTATAACTCTACTTTGTATTTACTCTTGTACTTATCAACTATGTAGATATATGTTGTAATTTCCCTTATAAATACTGGAATATAGAATGAAAAAGCTCATAGTTTACCCTTCACTTTGTCTCTTTCATCTTGGTGTCAGAACCCTAAACGGATTGTTTCCATGGATCCACAAAGTTCCTCATCCCAAACCACTTCCTCCACCCAAACCTCTTTGAATCAGTCTTCTCTTGGTCTTCCAACTCCCACTCCGACAATTTCTAATATCAAATATTTTGTTCCTATTGAATTGACATATGTCAACTACCTCACCTGGAAGAAAGTTTTTCTCACAGTCTTTAAAAGTCACAACCTTCTTCTCCTAGTAGATGGAACCGTTCTATGTCCTCCACCCAAACACACTGATTTCAGGCTATGGATTCAATGTGATACTATTGCATTAAGTTGGATTATGGCTACCCTTTCCCTCGTTATTCTTGTCATACATTTAAACTATGCCTATGAGACATCTAAACAGTCTTGGGACACCTTAGCCTCCCTATATTTAGATCAAGTGTCTTCCTTTATGATTCACCTCATGTCCAAATTTTAAAATTTCAAAAATGGTTCTCTTTCTATGGAAGATCATCTTCAGAAACTTCACTGTATTGTGTTCTCTCTTAGGGCAATTGGTAAACCTGTAACCGATCATGATTTAGTCACTCAAGCTTTGCAAGTATTACCTCCATCCTATAAGACTTTTGTGCCTGGATTAAACGCTATAGGAACGCTTCCTTCCTTCATTGCATTACGACCTCTTCTTCTCACTAAAGAAGCTCACATTAATGCACATACTTCTGAAGAGTCAAATTTGTAAACTACTTTGCTGGCATCTTGTCACGACCCAACCCAGGGGCCATGACTAGTGCCGATTGGGCACCCAAACAATACCAAATCAAATTCCCAATCACA
>JAABOM020069760.1:0-85132 GCA_011800125.2 Solanum clarkiae | reverse complement strand
TATACAGTATATCCTGCCTTACATACTCAGTACATTATCCCGTACTGACGTCCCTTATGGGGGACCTGCATTTCATGTTGCAGATATAGGTACTAGTAGATCTCCCTAATAGGAGTACAGGACATTCAGTTGTAGTTACCAAGCTCCAGGTTGATTTGGAGCTTTGCATGTCTAGAGCTTATATGTTTATATTGTACAGTTAGTTGAAGCGGGGCCTGTCCCGACCCTTATCAGATGTTTTACTTTATCTAGAGGCTTTGTAGACTATATAAAATAAAATGTAGTCATATCTCATACTTTAAATACCGTGGCCCCAACGGCCCAGTCATATGCATTTCCTTTTGGCTTATTATTACTGTTTATCTTCTTAAAGGCATGTCAAACATAGAAACTCCTTATAATATGTATAGAATGCATATAGTTACAGGTTGGTTCTCCCGAGTCTTATCGGCAATGGGTGCCGGTCCGCCCTACAGGTCTTTGGGGCGTGACACTTATTTAACCCTCATATCATCCTTCATATTCCCCAATATCCTCTCAAATACTTCGACTCATATTTCACCCTAAATTCAAGTCCCAAAACTCAAGACCAAGCTTAAGGATTTCATTCAAGCTTCATGTCTCCATCTCCAATCTCTTTCAAACGTTTTCCAAAGCTAAGGTATGTGGGTTTCTTTCATAGGTTTCTTTCACCCATAATTCCAAAGCCTCCTTTTACTCAAATTGCATGATTTGAAGTTGATTTACTCATGGGTCTTGATTATTATAAATTTCACCACACAGTGAGTTGGGATTTCCTGAAAGTATGATAGTTTTAGCATGTTTTGAGTTATAAATCTTGGATCTATTATAAAATTTGAGGAGGGGTTTTGACGTATATTGCCTGAGGGTGTTGCAATGTGTTGATTAATAGTTTTACAATGGATTTTTTTGCATGATTTCACTTTTGGATTGCATGATTTTACACTAGCACTACACACCCTCTAAGTGTTTAATAAAATGTCCGGATGTGGTTTCTTGAGGATTTGAAGGTCCAATGCATGTCTTATGATTTGAATGACTTTATTATTATGCTAGAAATGTTTATATGAGTTGTTTCATGAGAACGTACCTATGGTGTTGCAAGTAGATTGTTGGGTTCTTATGTTTGTTGTATCCTTGTGAAAATAAGGAGTTCTTTCTTGATGATTGAAATGTAATGGTTCGATTAGCTAGTTTTATGAAATGCTTAATTCAAAAAGGGGCGGGCTCTCATAAGGAAGGCCACTTAATCCTAAAAGGGACGGGCTCCCATAAGGAAGGTCACTCAATCCAAAAGGGGATGGGCTACCATAAGAAAAGCCACTTAATCCAAAAAGGGACGGGCTCTCATAAGAAAGGCTGCTCAATCCGAAAAGGGATGGTCTCTCGTAAGGAAGGTCACTCAATTTGAAAAGGGATGGCCTCCCATAAAGAAGGTCACTTAATCCGAAAAGGGGTGGGCTCCCATAAGTAAGGTCACTTAATCCAAAATGGGACGGGCTCCTATAAGGAAGGTCACCTAATTCAAAAAGGGATGGGCTCCAGTAAGGTGAAGTTACTCATAAACTTCTCTCCAAAAGGGGACAGGCTCCCGTAAGGAAGGTTGCATCTCCAAAAGGTCTTATGTTATGTCGGTTGAGGTTTCTTTCCACAGTTATATATTATGATCTATATAAGTTGAATGATTTGTAAGGCATGATTTACCTAAGAATTGATCATACATGTCATATTGTTATTATGCTCTATATTGTTTATCATATGCATTTTGACTATGTTGCCTATCCCTTGTTGCATTGCAACCTACATACTTAGTACATTCAAACATATTAATGCATACTCTATACATACATGATGTTACCATGTAGGAACCGGAGCTCCATTTGGTCATCATCATCCTCCACATGACTAGTGGCTTCCATTCAAGCTAGTTGGTGAGTTGTCATGTCCGAGGGCAATATCTAAGTTCTTATGTTGTCTATTAAGGACTGTCTTTCCATTTTGGTATACTTTGAATATGAGGGTGAGCTCGGTTGCTTGTCTTGGCCCTCGCTAAGTTCTATGTTTGAGGTATTGTTAGACAAGATATGTATTATGCTAGAGCTTTGACTCACTTATGATATTCAAGCTATTTAAATATAAGTCTCTCTCCCTTAGTCTAAATTTCCCTTATTTATGTTTCTCATGTTGTTTTATCTTGCTTCCGCGACCAAGAATGTGTAATGATATGCTATGAGGCTTGTTTGGGGTTCTTTCGGGTTCCCCATTTGTCGGTCACATCTAGGCCCTAGGCTTGGGTCGTGAGATAGTTTCAAATATGATTTAAATGATCTTCAGTTCAATTGTTATGCATGTATTTACTCAATTACTGTGATTTTAAACTTAGTGGTTATGAACCCATGTTATACTCTTATATATCATCATATGATCATGCAAGAATATGGTTTTTGACCAAGCTTATGATTATGAATAGAGGATTTAGGACCTTGAGGTTTACTTGGGGTCCCTAAAGGGAGATTTAAGATTTTGAGAGGCGACCTAAGACCCAAGTAAGAGATTCAGGACCTTAAGGTTGACTGGGGTTCCGACGTGGAAATTTAGGATTTTAAAACATGGCCAAGTATGAGATGTGCTACTCCTATGCATGTTGATTTGAACTGTGAGACTATGACCAAGCTTATGATGATGTTTTACAAGTATGAACCATGATGATCTATGATGACTTATGATGATTTATGACAAGCATGACTATATATGTGGTACATATTCCATCGGATGTTGACTTAGCACCAAGAGAGTATTGGTAGTTACATTGTAACATAACTACATCCCACTATAGGATTGATAATGTTTCCGATTATGGGCGGCTAGTGGATCCACATAACTTAGTCCTACGTTGGCAAGTAAGCACCTTATTTTCTAATGTATGGGCACATCGAGATTCCATTTTATAGCTCGCACAAGCTTATTGTCGATTTAGATGACATTCCTAAATATGGTTATGTAATATAGCATCATGTATCTTTACACTATTGGCAAATCGGTATGTTTATCCTTTCTCTACTTGGGTTCATTATATAGGTGTCCTTGTTCATGTATCATACTACACAATTTTATGCTATGTATCTATATTATATTGTATGACCGCATATTTTGTACATTAAAATGTACTAACGCATACTTTAGGCTTACATTATATCACAACATAGGAAAAGGTGACTATCCTCCTCATCCTTGTGGCCAGATGCAGGTTGTTTGTTGATCCAGATCGGGCGAGTCCTCATGCTTCGAGGATGGATCCTACCTTATCCTAGTTTTATATTATAGAAAACTATCTTTTGTGTTTACATCAAGGTTGAAATTGGTACATGTATGAGTCTCTACCCAGCTTATGGTTTACAGGCATTGTTGGACATGATGTATGATTCTATGGTTTATGCACCAATTTAATTCAATATGCTTCAGCTTGTGACTATGCTTAGCTTTCGCTTATGTATTCCTTCTTCATTGTTTACCTTTAATTCTTATTATATTCTAAGAAGTCTAGTTTAGGGTTCTTTCTGGGATCTTATTCCCCATGTTACACCCAAGGCCTATCTTGGGTCATGCCAAACTCCGTAATAGAGTGCTCAGTTTTAAAATGGTCCGTGAAGTCCAAAATGTTGCATCATGTAGAGTGTTATTCATAGGTATAAAGTGCACAAAATTAGGAAATGTTTCACCTCTTTCATGATTCATGTCATGCCATAAAATGTGTCCTAAGGCTTCCCAGCTCTAATGATTGTTCTTTATACCTTTACAAACAATGCCTCCAAGAATAACACCACAACCAAGAGAGGCCCCTGCTAATAAGGATTTAAGCTCCTTGGGATCCTTTCAGGGAGCAAGTCACCAATGCTGAGTTTCAAACTGTTACTGTTATATTGGCTTTAGTTATGAATACTCAGGCCATATAAGGTGTAGCTCCTCCTCCTCGTGTTTCTACCCCAACAGTTAGGGTGAAAATTTTTGTTGGATGATATCTTTTCAATTTCCATGGTTCAAAGGTAAATAAAGATTCCCAAGTTTTGGCTATTATCATGGGAGTGACTTTAGAAGAGAAGGCAGAATTGGTTGCTTATCAACTCAAGGAACTGACCCAAGTATGGTTCATTCAATGTTAGTCTAAGAAGGTGAATGAAGATCTGATTGGTTAAGAAGAGTTCAAGTTCACATTTCAAGATTGCTTCGTTCCAATTTAGCTTAGGGAAGCAAAACTGACTGAAGTAATCAATCTCAAGTAGAGAAGTATGAGTGTGAGGGAGTATGCCCTCAAGTTTATGAAGCTTTCCAAGTATGCTTCATCATTGGTTGCCAATCCCTTTGCAAGGATGAAGAAGTTCATTCAGGGATATCAAACCTTTTGTCAAAGAATGCTAGAGGCCTGTGCTAGTGAAGGAAATGGAGATCTCTCGGATCAAGACTTATGACAAGTAAATTGAAGTTAATAAGCTCAATGAGAGGAGGGTGAGAGAGTCTAAGAGGGCGTAATTTGAAGGTGGGTTCTCTAATGCTAGGTCCAGTGGTAGAAATGGTCTTCCTCAACAAGGCTAATGGTTCCAAGGTCAAAGATCATTTTAGGCTCTTAGTCAAAGGTTTGACAAGGATAGGGTGCCATACCTTAAGGTTCAAGGAGGTGGTGGACAGGGATTTCCTAGGTACAATTCTTGTGGGAAGAACTATGGAGGTAGGTGCTAGGCAGATTCTGATGGTTGATATGGTAATGGTGGGTCATAAGCTATCTGAGTGTCAAAATGTGGCAAATGAGAGTCAAGAAGGTTATCCCTAAAGATAGGTTGGTTCGGGTAGTCAAAGGAAACAAAAGGTACAACAAGGTGATGCTCAACACAACAATATTCCCTTCGCACTAGGCAAGAAATGGACGAGGCTCTTGATGTGGTTACTGGTATGTTGAAGGCCTTTCATCGATATGTATGCATTGCTTGATCCAAGAGAAAGTTTATCTTTTTTCACTCTTTCCTTGCTACTAAGTTTGATATGAGTCCTAAAATCTTGTTTGGACCTTTCTCAGTTTATATTCCTATGGGTGAGTCATTTGTAGCTCGAAGAATCTATTGGAGATGTCCCGTGTCAATGTATCATAAAGTCATTCTTTGTGATCTTGTTGAACTTGAAATGGTTGACTTTGATGTTTGTTTTGGGATAGATTTGTCACATGCTACTTATGCCTCTATATATTTTGGGACCTATAAGGTCAAATTTCAATTCCTAGATGAGCCTATTCTTGTGTTAATAGGTAGTGATTCAACATTCAAGGGTTGATTCATCTCTTATCTTACAGCCCTAACTAATTTCCAAGGGGTGTACCTATAATATAGTAAGGGTTATGGATGTTAATCTTGAGTCTCCTACTCTTTAGTCCGTAATGAGTTTTGAATTTTTTTCCCGAAAAATTGCCCAGTATTCCTAACAAAAGGAAAGTGGATTTGGCATAGATTTTCTTCCCACTAACTAGCCCATCTCCATTCCTCCTAACGGAATGGACTGAGTAGAAGTAAAGGAGTTGAAGGATCAGTTGAAGGACTTGAGAGAAATGGATTTCATCAGGCCGAACACTTCACCATAGGGTGCTCATGTTCTTTTTGTGAGGAAGAAGGATAGATCACTTTTGATATGCATGGACCATTGGCAATTGAATAGGGTGACAATAAAGAACAAGTGTCTATTACCAAGGATAGAAGATTTTTTTATCAGTTTCAAGGTGTTACTCATTTCTCCGAAAATTGATCTCCAGTCTGGCTACCACCAATTTAGAGTAAGGGAGTCTGATATCTCCAAGACAACTTTTTATTTGTTATTATTTGATTTGGGTTGACCAATCCCCTGATGATATTTCTAGACCTTATGAATTGGGTGTTCAAGTCATATCTAGATGCTTTGATGGTGCTCTACATACAAGATAATCCAATTTACTCTCATAGTGAGGAAGAGCATATGGATCAATTGAGGGTTGAGCTTCAAACTTTTAGGGAAATGTAGTTATTTGCAAAATTCAGCAATTGTGAGTTTTTGTTAAAATAGGTGGCCTTCTTTATCATGTGTTTTCCAGTGATCGTATCGGGTTTATCCAAAGAAAACTATAGTGGAGAGGAATTGTCCTAGACCTTTTTCTCCTTTAGATATTAGGAGTCATTTGGGGTTGTTCGGGTATTACTAATGGTTTCTTAAAAGCTTTCATCCGTTGCTGCACTATTGACTAAGTTGACCTAAGAGAAGGCGAAATTCTATGGTTGAACGAATTTGAGAAGAGTTGCTAGACCTTGAAAGATCTTACACTGACTCTTATTTTGGCACTACCTTAGGTTTGGATGGATTTGTGGTGTATTGTGATGTTTCTCCTATACAACAAGAGTCTGAAATATTTGTTTGGTCGAAGGGATCTAAATTTGTAACAAATGATATGGCTTGAACTTATTAAAGATTATGACATGAGTATGCAATACCATATGGGCAAGGAAACTATTATAGTTGTGTCACGACCCAAGCCTAGGGCTTAGTTGTGACACGGCACATGGAGAACCTGAAGGGACCCTAAGTATGCCTCTTAATATATCATTACACATCCTTGGTCGCAGAAGCAATAAAATACAATAAGAGATAGTAAATAGGGATAAATGGGGCTAACAGACCTTTTATATCATAAACATCAAGATTCAAGAGAGAGTCAAAGCTCATAGCATTATACATAACATGTGTAACAACACCTCTAACCATAGAACTTAGCGGGGGCCAAGACAAGTAACCAAGCTCACCACTCTAAGTCATAAGCATACATCAAGGAAAAGAGTCTTAATACATAGCATATGGTCATAGACATTGTCACAGGAATTGAGGACTCACCAACTGGCTTGAGAAGTCGTACTAGACACATGAAGAAGGAGGATGATCAGGAGGTGCTCCAATTCCTAAATGGTAACATCATGTAGGCATAGAGTATGCATTAGTATGTTTGAGTGTACTAAGTATGTAGGATGCAATGCAACAAAAAATAGGCACATAGGCAAAATGCAATATCATAAATAATTGATAGTATAATAACAATATAACATGGATGAATGATACTTGAAGTAAAATATGCTTATAAAGAACATATTACAAGCGAAGAAGGTGACCATCATTATAAACCAAGGCCTACTACCTCCTTGGTGAGGCAATTGAGGTATAAACCCCCCCTCTCTCTCTCTCATAAAAAAGTGGTAGAACGGGCCTACCCCTCCTCCCCCCCCTTCGAGCTACGTGATTGAGGTATATACCCCTAAACATGGTAGCACGGGCCTACCACCCCCTGAGCTAGGCGGTTGAGGTATATACCCCTCAACATGGTAGTTCGGGCCTACTACCCTCCAAACTAGCCAATTGATCAACTTTCATCACAGTAGATACTTTCCATGATAACAACACATTTATACCATCCTTTCATCATCACAAAGTCATACAAGTCATAGGTTATGCGATAAACTATCAATGGCTCAAGAACCCTAAACCAAGCATTCTATCAAACACTTGGTGGGTGTGAAATACAAGTATAAAATCATGCAATTAGAGACTCAAATCATGCAAGGAATGTTAAAGTAAATCTTCCCACCAATACTTAGTAATACTATCATACAATATACATCAAAATCCTTTATCAAATCTCAAGATAGATCAAATATTTCATAGCTCAAAATATGCTAAACTATCACACATTTACAAAACCCCAACATAATTCATTGCCAAATTCATCATAGAAGACTCATAAGTAAAATAAACTTAGAAATGTGAAATTTGGGTAAAAAAGAAGCTTGAGCACCATGGGTGAAAGAAACCAATTGTTGAAACCCACATATCTTGACTTTGAAGAATTCTTGATGAAGATTGGAAATGGAGACTTAAAGCTTGAATGGAAACCTTAAGATCCGGGTTGAGTTTTGGGACTTGAATTTAGGGTGAAATATTTATCTGAGTGTTTGAGAGATTATTAGGGAATGTCTTGTATGATATGAAGGTGAAATATGACTAAGTATAGGTATTTTCATGTGTAAGAACACTTAATCCCAAAACCAAAAAGTCTTAGACTGAACAAAAACCAAAAGTCTTAGACTGGGCAAAAATAACACTAGTCCGTGTCCAGGCCGCATCGCACCAGGGGCGCTGACTCATTCTTTATAAGGAAAAATTAGGAAATTGAAATTGTGAACTATTTGCTCTAAAATCAGGATTAGACCTATTCCCCACTCAATTTTTCCCCCTAATAAAGAATATGAAGTCAGATTTTTTATGTCACGCACGAATTTTGAGATAGATGGAAATTACATTTTTTGCCACTTTCGAGGCATATTTTCGAGCACCCTTTTTGGAGTCGTTTCAATATCTCCCCCTTGGGAACATTCATCCCCAAATGTCAAAGAAATGTACACGAGAAGAGTAAGCATGAAGAAATCATCGCCAACAAGAATGCAATAATATACTTAAACACCATTTTCAAAAATCTCAACATAAGTGTTAAAATCACAATGAACATTTGTCAATATAAACATGAATGCATGCAAATGACATAGGGGTTCAAACATGAGACATGCAATCATACAGAAGACATAAAATTAGTACTTTAGGCTTGAATAGAATGGAAGAGATAGGGATATCATTTTTGCATGTCTACTTCGGCCTCCCATGTAGCACTCTCGACTTGTTGATTCCTCCAAAGGACCTTGACCTTAGCAACATCCTTGTTCCTCAATGTCTTCACTTGTCTATCCAATATCTCTACTGCAACTTCTTCATAAGTCAAATTTTCTTCAACAACACCCATAACTTCAAGGGGCATAATAGCACTTAAATCACCCACATATTTCCTCAACATGGATACATGGAATGCTAGATGAACCAAGTCCATCTCACTGGGCAACTCCGACTCATAGGCTACCTTACCAATCCTCCTCATCACCCTACACAGACCCACAAATCTTGGACTCAATTTAACTTTCTTACCAAAATAAACCACACCCTTAATGGGTGACACCTTCAAATAGACCCAATTGCCAACTTTAAATTTAAGCTCTATTCTTCTCACATCGGCATCGAACTTTTGACGACTTAGGGCTGTCCTCAACCTTTCTCTAATAAACCTTACCTTCTCCATAGCATCCATGACCAGATCCGTACCCAACAAAGCCATTTCTCCCACTTCAATCCACCTAACTGGTGATCTACAACGTCTACCATAGAGAGCCTCAAAAGGAGTCATACCAATACTAGAATGACAGCTATTGTTGTAAGCAAACTCAATCATTGGAAGGTGATCATTCCAACTACCTTTAAACGCCATAATACAAGCCCTAAGCATATCCTCAAGAGATTTGATAGTTCTTTCGACTTGGCCATCCATTTGAGGGTGAAAGGTCATACTAAGCTTTACGTTGGTTCCAAGACCCCTTTGGAAGGACCTCAAAAGGTGTTAAGTGAAATTAAGCACCACGATTCAATATGGTAGAAAAGGGAACCCTATGTAATCTCGCAAACTCATGAATGTAAATTTAGCATCATCTTCGGCCCCATAAGTAGTCTTAACCGGTAGGAAATTAGCCGAACTTGTCATTCTATCAACTACAACCCAAATAGAATCAAATACCTTTCTAGTCTTAGGCGACCCAACCATAAAATGAATCCATGTTTATCTCCTCCCACTTCATGGTAGGGATCTCAATATCTTAGGTTAGGCCACCTGGCCTTTGATGTACGGCTTTCACTTATTGGCAACTATGATAACCAGATACAAATTCGACAATGTCTTTCTTTATACCTCCCTAACAAAACACATCCCTCAATTCCCTATATATCTTGGTAGAACTGGGGTGGATAGAATAAGAAGAATTATGAGCTTCATTAAGAATCTTCTTTCTCAAGTCATCAACACAAGGCATACACAACCTACCTTGGTACCTAATGGCACCATCTCCCCCTTAGGAGAAAACCTCCACCTTGTCCTCTTTCACCAAGGCCTTCAATTCTAATAAGGAGGGATCAAGATCTTGCTTTGGTTTTACCTCATCAATCAAGGAAGACTTTGAACCAACAACCACAATACCACCATAATCAACTTCTTCTAACCTAACCCCCAATCTAGCCAACTAATGAACCTCCAAAGCCACCTCTTTGCCCCCACCATCAGCATGAGCTAGGCTATCCATAGATACCCTACTCAAAGCATCCGCCACAACATTAGCCTCATCGGGATAATAATACACTCTCATATCATAATCTTTAAGAAGTTCTAACCACTTTCTTTACATCAAGTTGAGATTTTTTTGAGTGGAAACATATTGGAGACTCTTATGATCGGTAAACACATCAACATGCACTCCATACAAATAATGACGCCAAATCTTTAAAGAAAAAACTATGGCAGCCAATTAAAGATCAGGAGTAGGATAATTCTTTTCATGCACCTTGAGTTTCCTAGAAGCATAGGCTATCACCTTACCATTTTGCATAAACACACAACCCAAACCAATCTGGGCGGCATCACAATACACAACAAACCCTTCCAACCCTTTCGGTAGAGACAAGATAGGAGCGGACACAAGCTTATCCTTCAAGGTTTGGAAACTTTTTTCATACTCATCGGTCCACACAAATTTAGCCTTCTTTTGAGTCAACTTAGCCATGGGAGAAGAAATAGAAGAGAACCCATTCACAAACCTCCGATAGTAACCCGCTAAGCCCAAGAAACTTCTAATGTCTGATGGGGTCAATGGTCTAGGCTAATTTCTAATCATATCCGTATTTTTAGGACCATCTTAATACCATCCCCCGACACCACATGACCTAGAAAGGCAACCTCTTTCAAATAAAAATTTACACTTTTCATACTCGGCATACAACTTCTCTTCCCTCAACCTCTATAGCACTACCCTCAAATGATCCACATGCTCCTCCGCACTATAGGTATAGATCAAAATATCATCAATGAAGACCACAAAAAACAAATCAAGGTAGGGTTTAAAGACCTTATTCATAAGATCCATGAAGATAGTCGGTGTGTTGGTCAACCTAATCAACATCACAACAAACTCATAATGCCCATACCTAGTCTAGAAGGTCGTCTTGTGAATATCATACTCCCTCACCTTCACTTGGTTATACCCAGATCGAAGATCAATCTTAGAGAAGTGACTAGCTCCTTACAATTGCTCAAACAAATCATCAATCCTTGCAAAAGGATAACATTCTTTTTGGTGACCATATTAAGTTGCCGGTAGTCAATACACATTCTAAGAGACCCATCCTTCTTTTTCACTAACAACACCAGTGTACCCCAAGGTGATTGGTTATGCCTAATAAAACCCTTCTCTAAAAAATCCCTCAATTGCTCCTTCAACTCCTTTAACTCCATTGGGTCCATACGATAAGGGGGAATAGAAATGGGTTGAATATCAGGAAGGAGGTCTATAGCAAAATCTTTTTCCCTTTCGAGAGGAACACTGGGAAGGTCATTTGAAAAGACATCAAGAAACTCATTCACCACCGGATCCGACACTATGGGAAGGATTTTGGACTCTACTTGCCTAACTCATTCCCTAACACTTGGTGGGTGTGAAAAGCTAGTGTAAAACCATGCAATTAAAGAGTAAAATCATGCAAGGAATCTTGAAGTAAATCATCCCACCAATGCTTAGTAATACCATCATAGAATATACATCAAAACCCTTTATCAAATCTCAAGCTCGATCAAAGATTCATAGCTCAAACCATGCTAAATCATTCATACTTTTACAAAACTCCAACATAGTTCACAGCCAAAATTCATAATAGAAGACACATAAGTAAAATCAACTTACAAATGTGAAATTTGGGTAAAAAGAAAGCTTGAGCACCATGGATGAAAGGACCGATGGTTGAAACCCACATACCTTGACATTGAAGAATTCTTGATGAAGATTGGAAATGGAGACTTGAAGCTTGAATGAAAACCTTAAGATCCGGAATGAGTTTGGGGACTTGAATTTAGGGTGAAATATTTGTCTAACTATTTGAGATTGTATTGGGAATGTTTTGTATAATATGAAGGTGAAATATATCTAAGTATAAGTATTTTCATGTGGAGGAACACTTAGGCCCAAGACCAAAAAGTCTTTGACCAAACAAAAATAACTGGGCAAAAATAACATTAGTCCGCGCTCTAGCCGCATCACGCCAGGGGCGCGGACTCATTCTGGATAAGGGACAATTAGGAAATCGAAATTGTGAATCGTTTGATCTAAAATTGGGGTTAGACCCATTTCCTACTCAATTTTACCGCCTGATCAGAAATATGAAGTCAGATTTTCGATATCACGCATGAATTTTGAGATATATGGAAATTATGATTCTAAACACTTCTGAGGTACATTTTCGAGCACTTTTGGGGGTCGTTTCAATATCTCCCCCTTCGGAACATTCGTCCCCAAATGTCAAAGGAACATACATGAGAAGAGTAATCATGAAGAAATCAGCCCCAATAAGAATGCAGCAATACACTTAAACACCATTTTCAAAAATCTCAACATACACTACAAGAAAAATAGCCTCTAAGGAAGGGAATATGGTCCCAAAAAGTCCAAATCTGGTCCCAAATAGTCTATAGTGACGAGAAAAATATGGTCGCCACCCATCCTAAAAGGCCTCTTCGCTAAAGGTCAATTGTGACGGGCTCGTTTAGCTCGTCTCTAAATGTCTTTAGAGACGGCAACACACCTAGTCGCGAAACTATTTTTAGAGAAGGGAAAACTGGCCCCTGAAAGTCTTAAATCTAGTCCCAAAAGATTAATAGCGACCAAAAAAATATGGTCGCCACCCGTCCCTATAGAACCCATCACTAAATGTCAATAGTGACAGTATTTAGTCACTGGTCCTTAAATACTATAATGATTAGAAAATATTCGGTCCCTAAATAACCTATAAAGACCACTTTACTGGTCCCTAAACTTAGATATCAAATAATTATTTACTAGTCCTAAAAATTTATTTCGGACCATAAAATTGATCCTTAAAAGTTATTTATAGACCATAAAATGTGATCCTTCATGACATATGTAAACATTTCCCAAAAATATATATTTTGAAATTATCAATAAATATATAAAATCACAACCTAAAAAAAATCATCAATAATATTATACTGCATATATATAAATGTACAACATTCCACTTGTACTTGCATATCATCAACTATTTACACAATAACTTGGCAAAATTTTTTATGTTTTCCCCTACATGTTCTAGTAAAATACAACCGATTTGTTATCGTGTATTCATTCCCTTGCTAGTCAAAATGTATCAGACATGGATTAAACGATACAACATCTCTGCTGCTGACTGAACCAATTCATTCTGCTCCTCAGTGAACATATCACCTAGTAAAAGAAGATAAAAATTACAAAGTTGTCATTCTAAAAAAATGAAAAAGATAAGCTATCAATTTTGAGAGTGTGCTATACATTCAGTTCCAGGTAATTATTTTCAAAGGGAAAACAACAAGAATATGTTGAAAGTGAGGGGAAAAAAGCTGTGAAATGGATTTTATCGCCTAAAGCAGATTCCAGGTCCATTTTAAACTCATGTAAAAGAGATAATTTAGGGGCATCACATTTTCAGATATATCAATTTTAATAGGCACTAAAATTTGTTTAATGTCACAATAACATAAAAACAACTACATGCCTATTCCATAATCCCTCGTCCACAAACAAAAGACAGTCGCTGAAAAGAAAGTGGTTAAGCAATGGAGGCACGCAAAGTTATCTAAATGATAGTTCTGGTTGGTCTCCGCAGATTTTTGCCAATGTAGTTTTCAATGAAGGTATCAAGTAGCTTGAGATAGTGAAGAATTGGCCAAGTACTTGACAGAGGAAAACTTTGCCTACCCAAAACTAAGACACAAGGAAAGAAATCACCTAATGGTTTAGTCTCTATTGAGAATTGAAGGTCTCCCATTATTTTAAGCTCACTTCATTGTCCACTATGTCACACCTTTGGGTGCAAGAAAATATCCAGAATCTTCTCCCAGAATTGATAAAAAAAAGGTCCCGAACCACTGACTATGTATTGACATGTTCACTTAACATGAGAAGCAACATCATCTAGATTGTTGAAAGGAGGACGAGTTCTACATACCAAAATAAAACAAAATTGGCAGAACTTTTTTAGTTACTTCCTTTTTCACAGAAGATCTGATACCACATCCTCTACTTCAGATAATTAAGACCAAAAAAGAAGTTTCCTCGTAAATCATAGCAATGTAAGAAGTACTCTAAACAAGCAAACATACTTACCATGAGAGGATTCAACATCAAGGATCAGGTCAAGTGTATAGTTGTAGTATGGAACTTGACTGCTGAATCCACATAGATTAAAATCCTCTTGAATGTATTCATCATCAACTTCACAAAAGAACTCATTTCCACACAGCTTACAAAACCAAGAAATCAATGATGTATCTTCCCCATCAGAACTACTAACATCAGACTCTTCACTGTCTCTTTCAGATCCATCTGCAGAAGACATTATATTGGATATACTCTCGTATTTAGTTTGAAATATTAACGAAACAAAATAAAGAATTTATTTTACTTAGTAAGCGGAAGAACTAAATTACAGATTGTCAAAAGCCAATAACATGAACCATTTATCAAAAGGGAAATAAAAAAATGACAAACCAACAAAAATTGTACTGAAATGATGATGTCAAAAGAGTTGTAGTAATGCGAAAAGAAATTAAGTCCAAATTCCGTTGCCACCAAATACTTTAACAACCTCTACTAGCAGATCAGCTTCAACCAACTGTACATGTTTATACTGCACTTGTAAGTGCATATAGACTTAGTGCCCTCCTTGATGACGCACTGCAGATGATTGATGATATGAAATCAGTTAGTAACTGCAAGCCTGATGTGTATACAATAAAAGAAACAAATGTAAGACGGATAACACTAAGATAAATTAGCAAAAATAATAATGGTTTCTTGATAAGGGCATACATCAAACTGCACAAGAGAGAAGTGCCCTACTAACTGCATGAAATCATTCTTTTCTTTTCTTTTGGTTTAAATGGCTCAATCGTTGCCAAAGACTAGCTTGTATTTTCAAACCTAACCAAATAGTAGGTCATGCAGTTACAACATATCGAGTAAATGGAAGTGAGGAATACAGGTGTTGTCACACATATTGGATGTGGTTCATTTCCCTACTGAATTTAAGAATCACCTTCATTTCATTTTTCTATTCCTCAGAGACATTACTGGCAACTTAAACCAACTTTCAGAACCTGCTATCAGATAAAAGTTAACAGTCTGCTATGACCCACACTGGTTAAAAAATGCAATTGTGCCATTCCATGAAGAATGAACACATTAAAGATATTTGGAGGTGTTTGTGAAGCCCTAATACAACACTACAGCATCTGGTCTCTGTTATATGGAGATGCTTGAGGAAGCCCTAGAACTTGTGGCTAAAATGCTGGTTAGGGGAATTAGACCTGATATTCTCACTTTCAACATAGTCATGGATGCGTACTGTAAGGGTGGTAAGGATGAATCTGCAAAACAACTTCTGAATGCTATGAGTCAAGTCAGCTTGCATCTAGATTTCATATCCTTGAAGAATGAACACATTCCTGACTTGTTTTGTTCTCCTAGCAAGACCCAGCTTCAACGATCATTTACAGCAAATCACCCTTGCTCACTCTATGCATAATGCCTCTTGCAAAGACTCATGCTAAAAAGACAAGTGGAGTTTTACAAAAATTTGGCTGCTATTTCACGTGTCTGCTTCACAGTTCTGCCATGTGTCACTCCTTTGGATACCCCAGAGAAATTCACTCCTTTGCATCACGGTTGATAACAAATAAAAACAAAGACAAAGGCCATGTAAAGTGTGTCTGGTTGAGTTGAAGCTTAAACAAATCGAAAGCCAGTCTAAGATTATTTAACAGGACATATAGCTGAGATGACGCGCAGTTGCAGAAAACTGAAAAATGTGAATGCTGCAAGCTAAAATGCAAATACACTTTGAAGATTAAGAGATATTAGCAAGCACAAGATCATTAGTAAAGGAAAAATATCGGGAATGTTTTTCTTTGTAGCTAAATTGGCAAAGGACTTCTCAAAGTGAATGAATATTAGCTTAACAATAAAACTAATAGAAGAGTAGTTCTCCAATTTATAGGTGCTGAGTACTTTGTCTTTCAAATTTTCAAGCAACGCGATGAACTTAAGACACAGCCTTCGGTTGGACACAGTGATACTGATCCGCCAACGCTAAAGTTGTAGCAACAGTGTCAATTGTAACATCCTCACAAAGTAACCTCACAAAGTGTGCTCAATCTCTCAAGACCATATTGGTCAGCTGCAGCAAGCAGATGTTGAGCCATTAAAGCACTGCCCATTTTGTATCAAGACCCACAAGCTCTTGTAAATCAGGGAGGGATCCTAAGACATTATTTTGATTGTCTTCCGGAACTAGACACCACTTGTGGGATTTTACTGGGCATGTTGTTGTTTGACATTATTTTGATCAAGATACTACAAAGAATAAATTACAAGTTTAGTCAAGACAAGATCTTGAGAATCGTTTCTCTCAATGCTCTATTTGAAAAGAAAAGGATAGTGTAATACAATATCAAGACTCAAAAGGACATAGAAGACAGAAGTATGCATCAGCTTGTTAAGGTGCAGTTTAGAACCTCTTCACCTTTTTATAGAATAAAACAATGGAAGTTCAACAACACGAAACTGAACAAAGCCTTGATGATAGGCTCCAAGTGAGTGGCAACCCAAGCAGGTTTCGAATCCTGCTCTGCAATATACCTAGCCATCCATCTCATCAACATGGCTCGTTCCTCAGGATCCTTTATCACTAGTGGGTTCATTGTCTGCCCCACCCTGTAGTCAAACTATACTATGGATCTGGGGGCAGGAAACGCTGGACGAAATAACATATGGCGGATGATGGTCTCAGATATATCCACCCGCCGACCCCTCACTCTCGTCTCAGTCAATCTGGGATGAGCAAGGGGCTTCTTCCCCTTGGGAAGAGTAAGCTGGATAGTGGTTGCATAGGAGGCATAGAACTCCTTCACCATGGTCGGGTAGTATCAGCCAAGAGGTCTACTCAACTACTGAAGCTCGTATCTAGTCATCGTGTCTTGGAGACCGGGGACTTAGTCAAGTCTGTCATCGATGACTTTAGGCTCTTCATAAATGGAGCAGGCTGGCTTACCCCGCTCTCTCTATTGTGTGCCCTTCACATATATATCGGGCAGGCCCTCGATGCACCATCGGTTACTGAGAGCATCTGTAGTAGATGACGTTGATCGGGGTGCGGCGGAGGGCTCTGCCTTTAATCTGTCCCTAGAGCCTCCCCCAGTACTAGAATCCTCTTTGGATGGAGTTATTTGTGGCAAACCGCTCTCATCATTGCTTCCCTCCTCAGACCGTGAAGAGCGAGTAACAAGTGCCTGAGTACGCTCGGCTTTGGCAATGGCTCTGGTCTGTGTTATAGCAGCCTTGGGGTCTAATGTGGCATCTAGGACCTCTAGTGAACCACTCAGTTGAGTGGTCTGCTCATCATCTAAAGGCTCATACCTGAGCCTCTTCTTCATAGCCTGGATCTCAACATGTTTGGATTTAGGGGACATAGTACCTGAAACATAAACATATACATATCATGGTTAGTCCCACAAATCAAGAATTAAAGTGCCAAAAAATATTTGAGTTGAGTTGCAAAAAGGTTTCATGAAAACACCTTTACAGACTGTAGTGGATACTACGAGCCATAAAGAGCCTTCATAAACCAGTGGTTCAAACAAATCTTGTTACTAGAAAAGTCTACGAGACTAGGTATGACTTGTAAAATGGGTTACAAGTCGTAGACTAGGTCGTAGAGATTTCCAGTGGGTAATTAATTCCAGGCAGGGATCTATGAGACCTATCTATGAGTTGTAAAGTTATCTATGACTCGTAGAAGGTCTCGTCTGAAGGATGCTCAGAAACATCAAGTTTTTGCAATTTTGCACAAAGGCTAATTACGACTCATGGATTATTCCACGGGCTATAAAAGCCACTCGTGAACCAAAAAACTCAGTCACCTATGTTTCTAAGTACATCACACAGACCCCAAAAGACTATTTCAATGAACAAATTATTAGCATCGAAGAAATACACATCCACTCATATGATTTCAATACTACAACCCTTACCCCCAACATGTTTTACATACATGCACCCTAGCGAAGTGATTAAACATGGATTAACCTATGATTCCAACCACTTCTAATTGAGTCAAACAAGATCATATACATATGTCATCACCCACTAGTTCATAAGTTCAATCATTCGATCATATATGGTGAGTGACTCAATAGGCACAAATAATTAACATTTACACAAGGCCATAATAGCCAATTCCAGACTTAGACAATAATCAAACATGGGCAACCTAATTTCAAGTAATCATAGGTTTGATGTGAACACGAATTTTGTGTCTAAACACCATATCCCACACAATTTTAAAATTAATCATTCAAACAAGGAAAATTATAGGTTTTTACTTAACCAAGAACTTACCAAGTCTTGAGATTAAAGTGAAGAAGATGAAGGAGGTGACTAGAAGCAAAACCCTTGGGCCGTTGAAATCTTGCTGGAAATTTGGTATACGATGGCCGGTGGTGATCAGAAAAAACAAGGGGATGGGTTGGTTAGGTCAATTTAATAATTTTAGGTCAAGAATAGGGTCAAATAATTTGACCCCCCATATTTATATATTGACCCTGGTAAACTGAAGGTTAATGGGCCTGGACTCTATGAAAGCATGATTATGAGCCGTAGAGTATTTTAAAGCTCGTAAATCATGGTTTCGTAGAACATCCAAACTCTAGTTTTTAGTATTAGGTTTCACAAACCAATCCATGAGTCGTAAAGTGTTTTACGGCTCATAGAGTTTGTCGTAGATTCACAAGAACTCAACAATATGCAACCCGACTAATTAACCAACTCACTTCCTCAAAAGAGGGGGTTTTGCAATAATCAATAAGAAAATAAAACTAACTGTTATGAGAGAAAAGTCAATAATGGAGAGTAACTAGGGTATTGTGTTCCCTATGATTCCCCAACTAAGTATCACCGTGTAACCTAATTCTTGTCTAGTGTATAGAATGCAGGACGGTACTTTAAGATCACCAAGCCCTTCGGTCAAAAGTGAGAGACGAATTTCACTATGCAACTTGGTCCATCTTCATAGTGTGCATTACTAACCATTACGTATTTGTCCCAGTACAACCTCCCATTGGCCCAGTTTAGTTGATTAGATGAGAACACATTAATAGAATCTTGTTAATTAATCTGTTTTCCCTTTCATTACTACCTTGGTCCAATCAGTAACACAAGGCAAGTCCTAATGTTGGCCACCACTAGAAAATATACAAAATTAAGAGAGTTAATTAATACATGTATATACACCTAAATATGCAAAACAAAGAGAGTTAATTAATACATTCATATACACCTTCCAAGAATGGTGAATTATCCGATTTTACTTTGTTAGTTCTTCATGGTTCCCACAATCCTAGTTGTGGATTTAGCTACTCATACTATTTGTAGATGAAGAAATTATGAATTGAGAAGACATAATTAAACACTTACATAATAGATTTAAGAACAAGCAATCCAATGTCAACAAGAATCACAAGCTTTAGGATCAACTTTAACCATAAGTGTTCTTGAAGACTATCTTACAATTTTCTCTCTATAAATATTGGGTTCTCTGAGTACTAGGCTAAAACTTATCAAAAATGATGAGAACTTATGAAAAATTACCTAAAAGACCTATTTATAATAATTAAAATTCAAATCCTAAACAACTTAGGAGAACTAGTCAACACGCCTTATGAAAGCTCTTTACAGCCTGTATTGGAGTTTACAAACCGTAATCAGGGTCTAGTACATTATTGTTGGAGAAGTGGACGTCATCTTTATAGCTCATATAATGGTTTATAACTTGTAAAGGGGGTCTCATTTGATGAACTTCTGAAAGTCGTAATTCTCTGATCCTCAAGGCACGAAACCTCTTATACGACTCATAAACTAATCTACGACTGGTCTGCAAGATCATAGAATTAACTTCTGATGGCCCCTCACTAGAATTCCTTGCGAAACCTCCCTAAGGTCTATATAATGGTCTATGACCCCTAGAGGGTCTCGTATAATAGCAAATCTGCAACAACTTCTGTATCTTTCCCCAAAATCATGGACAACCTGTAATCCTACAAAGATAAACACAAAAACACATAAAACCCACTAATATCTCATTGAGAACATACAAAATTCCAAGTTTTGAGAATCAAAAGTGTTGTATTTTAGCAGCACATCAACCATCTAACATGATTTATGGAGCAATGGACCATCGCCTAATCTTATAGACACTCAAACCTTCGAGGAGATGCAGAGGAAAGCAGTCAAGTGTATATTCGACACATCACTGAAGTGCTTGGCAATGGCTAGCCTTGATCATCGAGTGGCAATTTGGTGCATAAACTCTCAGAATCTTACTTAGACTATTTATGAATTTTGGAAATGACATTGTATATATCACTCACTTCAAGTTTTATACATAGAGAGTGTGTGTGAGATTGGGGTACTTATAATTTTCCTTCTCAATAATACAAGAGTTAGAGGGTTTCAAGCTTGTGGAGCCACAAATTGGAGAGATTTTCTAGTTTAAATCAACTTTTCTCTTATAATCCTTGTTATATATGTATTGAGCTGCTGCAATTTGTATTGAAACTTTATTTTCAAGCATGATTTCCTATAACCCCTCATCTTGGGGATTTATAAAATGGGCCTTTGATTTCTATGTTGGGTCGTTGATATTTTGACTATATTAATGTTAATCTTAGAAAAACTATTTCCATTGCTAAGTTTCATGTATAATCATAAATTTGCAAACTTGGGGTTTATTTCTGATCTCTAATTATTGCTTTAATCTGAGTAGTTAGTGTGTGGAATGGATGTGTTTGTTGTAAACCTTCTGGAGATTCAGTTGAATTCCACAACCAAGGTTTCAATGGCTAAGGTATGAGATGGTTTCTTGTCATTTCTCAGGCTAGGCATGTACTCGAGTGATCCATATATGATATCATAATTGAATCATTGAAATACCCTGTTGTCGTAATTTAAGAATAGGTTACTTGCATACTAGCTTACTCACTCATCTTTAAAACTTAATTAGTCAAATGTTTAGAACCAACTTAGTTAATCTACTCCCATATTTGCATATGCCTAACACCTCTCTACCTTTTTTGATTAGTTTGCTGATTTAATTATTATTTGCTAAATCTCAATTTGAATTATTGTAACCCTCCAATTAAAACCTATAATTGCCTAATTGAACGAAATACTTCAACTCTCGAACCACCATTCCTTGTGTGATTTGACCCCGACTCTATTATTAGGTAGTATGCCAATTATGACTGTCCCTACTTCCTTTGAGTAGTAGCATTGAGCGATCTTCAAAAGTGGCATCGTTACAAAGGAATGGTTCTAGTTTGTGACTGAAGTGTTTGTCAAACTTATTTCTTGCAGATAGAGTTATTTAACTACTTTCTTGTTGTTTTTTCCTATTGAGAAAATAGGATATAGAATGAAAAAAAAAATTTCATAGTGATGTCAAGGGAGATATTTATGACCTTCAAGATATCAACTGGGACCAAGTAAGCAGTACAGGGGCAATCCAGCTACCTCCGATAGCAAGAAATGTTGAGTTTAAAGTTGCTAATACAATGTTACAATTACTTTAGCTGTGGGCATTATTTGTAGGGAAGGCCCATGAGAATCCCTATGAGCATCTTTGGAATTTTATTGATATATGCTCACCGTTCAAAAATACTAGGGTATCAAGTAAGAGGTTATTAGACCGAGGCTTTTCCCCTTCTCTATAATAGAAGAAGTCATGAAGTGGCTAGCTGAGCTTCCCTGAGATTCAATTGCATCATGGGAGGAATTGCAAAATGTGTTCCTCAAAAGGTTCTTCCCTTTTTCAAGGATGATCAAGCTACGGTGGAGCATTGAAAAGTTTAGAAGAGTAGATAATGAACCATTACATGAAGCTTCATGGCAATTTCAAAAGTTTTTACTTCAGTGCCCGACTCATGGGATCCCTGATCATTTGTTGTGGCAACATTTATATGTGAGCCTAAGTGTTGTAAACAAGATTGTGGCCGATCTGTTGATGTGTTGTTAAAATACAGCACATTTGATGCTTAAAACTTGGAAATTTGTGTGTTCTCAATACGATGTTAGCAGGTTTGATATGTTTGTTTTGCAAAATTTCAGGGTTGGCTCTATTTTTGGGCAAAGTGTTCAAAGGTTACTAAAGTTGAAGTTCCACGAGACCTCTTACGGGCTGTAGAGGATTCTACGAGCCGTAAAGAGGGTACCGTAAATAGGATAAAGAATGAAAAGAAAAATTCAAAGTGATGTCGAGGGTGATATTAATGACCTTCAAGATATCAACTAGGACCAAATAAGTACAGGGGCAATCCAACTCCTCCGATAGCTAGAAACGCTGAGTTTGAAGTTGCTGATATAATGTTACAATTACTTTAGCTGTGGGGATTATTTGTAGGGAAGCCCCATGAGAATTCCTATGAGCATCTTTGGAATTTTATTGATGTATGCTCACCGTTCAAAAATACTAGGGTGTCATGTAAGAGGTTATTAGACCGAGGCTTTTCCCCTTCTCTATAATAGGAGAAGTCGTGAAGTGGCTAGTTGAGCTTCCCTGAGATTCAATTGCATCATGGGAGGAATTGCAAAATATGTTCCTCAAAAGGTTCTTCCCTTCTTCGAGGATGATCAAGCTACAGTGGAGCATTGAAAAGTTTAGAAGAGTAGATAATAAACCAATACATGAAGCTTTATGGCAATTTCAAAAGTTTTTACTTCAGTGCCTAACTCATGGGATCCCTGATCATTTGTTGTGGCAACATTTCTATGTGAGCCTAAGTGTTGTAAACAAGATTGTGGCGTATTGATTGATGTGTTGTTAAAATACAGCACATTTGATACTTATAACTTGGAATTTTGTGTGTTCTCAATGCGGTGTTAGTAGGTTTGATATGTTTGTTTTTCAAGATTTCAGGGTTGGCTCTATTTTTGGGCAAAGTGTTCAAAGGTTACTAAAGTTGAAGTTCCACGAGATTTTTTACGGGCTGTAGCGGATTCTATGAGCCGTAAAGAGGGTTTCATAAATAGGATATAGAATGAAAAAAAATTCAAAGTGATGTCAAGGGAGATACTAATGACCTTCAAGATATCAACTGGGACCAAGTGAGCAGTACAGGGGCAATCCAGCTACCTCCGATAGCTAGAAACGCTGAGTTTAAAGTTGCTGATACAATGTTACAATTACTTTAGCTGTGGGGATTATTTATAGGGAAGGCCCATGAGAATCCCTATGAGTATCTTTGGAATTTTATTGATGTATGCTCACCGTTCAAAAATACTAGTCGTAAAGAGGGTTTCGTATACAATATCAGTGAGAGGTATATTTCTGAAGTTAAGTCTAAGAACATGCAAATGAGCCGTAGAAGACTTTACGAGTTGTGGACTTGGTGTTATGCCCTGGGGATCAGAAGGTGGGGACTTGATGAAAATCCATCAAATGAAACCCTCTACAGGCTGTGGAGGGGTGTCGTAGAAGATAGCCTTAGAATTGAAGTAGCAGTTCATAAAATCCCGATTACGGTTGTAAACAGTTATGCGGCCCATAAAGACCCTCGTATAGCCTGTCAACCCAGTTATTCTATTTCATTTTGGTTTTGTATTTCAAAAATTATAAATAGATTTCTTTTAGGTTATTTTTCAAAAGGAAACACAGAGAACAAGTAGAGAAACATGATAGAGATTGAGAAACACTTGTAAAACTTTATTTCATCTTTGAATTTCAATCTTGTGATTTTTATTGAAGAGTTCATATTTCTTGTGCTTAATTCTCTTTTGTAAGTGCTCAATTATGTTATTCAAATTCATAAGTCTTGCATTTACACTGATCATGAGCAGCTAAATCCACAACTAGGATTGTGGGAACTATGAAGAACTAACAAGGTAAAATTAAATATTCATAATTCTTGAAAAGTGTGCATGCATGTATTAATTAATTCTCTTCGTAGTGAATGCTTTCATATGGTGGCAACATTAGAACCTGCCTAGTGTTACTGACTAGATCAGGATAGTAATGAATAGGAAAAGAGATTAATTAACAGAATTCAGTTGATGTTTCTCATTTAATCAACCAAACTAGGCCAAGGGGAGGTTTTACTGGAATAATAGGTAAGGGTTAGTATTGTCACATTGTGGGGATAGACCAAATCACGCAGTGAAATTCGACTCTCATCTGAGCCAAAGGGTTTGGTGAACTTAACTTACAATTTTGCATGCTACACTGGAAGAAAATTTGATTACCTGGTAATATTGAGTTAGGGAATCTTGGGGAGCATATTACCCTAGCTTCTCTTTGTACTAGTTTAACACTTTCTTAGTTTAGGATTACTTTTATAGTTATCATAAACCCCCTCCCCTTTGGGGAGATAAGTTGGTTGATCAACCCAAATTGCATTCAATTCTTTTAAGTCTACCATATTTTTTGTGGGTTACACCCTAACGTTGATTAGGATATATATCTTGACAGTGATTGTTTTATCCTAAAAAAGGAGGTGTAGGTCGGGAGACATCATTGGTTAGCAAGAGGAGGGCTTATGAAGCAAACATTCGTGACTACCTAAAAATTGCTTGATGAGATGATCAAAATAAGTAAAGTATGGTACACAAAGGATGATTATGCTTCTTATACAAAAAGGGAAGTATCTAAAGAGCAACTAGCTACGGAGAAGGAGCGAGATACGAACATGGTAAGAATGATGAAGCAGATGAATCTTATAGCACATCATGTAACTAATAGTGATAGAAAACAACAATTGGATGTCATGCATGTTATTAGGAATTTTTCTACTGAATATAAGCCAAGAGACAGTGATCATGAAGAAGAAGTATGTTTCATAGGGAGTCATGTATTAGGATCTCGACCGGCCTTTCAACGGTCACTCAGAATCTAGGTCGGAACATTAGAAGTAGGTGGGCTGATGCTAGGTGGATGAACCAATTTATGAGCAATCATAGCGAATAATAAGAAGGAGGTTACTTTACTTCACCTTATTACATGTTAATGACCAATGATCCATATGTCAAGCCAGATGAGTTGAGAAGTGAAGAGATGCTTGCACAAATCTTAAATCAAGTAGAAGCCTTAGATAATATATTGAATCAGATAAAATCAGTCTTCTCCCAATTAAGCCAAATAGTTTCATCTTATTCAACCTTAATCAAATGTTTTGAGACATTTATAAATGCTCTCGACCTAACTAAACAACCAAACAAAGAGCAATGATTAGTTGTAAATGGCCAACACTACTAGAAGTGGCAAGGTTCTTGAGTCTAGCATGGAAACCATGACCTTTTTATTTAGGGGGAGCAAGGAGTACAAAAGGGAAGATGAGGTAATAGTGAATGAGGGTAATATCACTCTTGGTAATCTAGAAAGTGAGTGTAGTGCCGAAGATGAGGATAATTCAAAAGAGGCTGAAGAAAAATCTATTTAAAAAGAGCTACTCCTCAAAATCCTTCTATGAGAGTCACTCCTTTCCCTCAAAGGATAGAATAGAGTTATGATGAAGTAGAGTTCTAGAAATTTATTTCCATTTTTAACTCATTGATGATTAACATACCACTGGTCAAAGCTCTTACCAAAATGCTAGCATATGCAAGATTTATCGAGCAGTTAGTAACCAAGAAGAGCGCTCTAAAGTGTGAGATGATTGAAGTTTTACATAGTTGCAGTACAATTTGAATAAGGCATATTGCTGCTAAAAAAGTTGATCTGGGTGAATTCACAATACCATGCAATGTTGGGACTTGTGAGGTAGGTAAAGCACTATGTGATTTGGGGGCTAGTAAAAATCTGGTGCCTTTGGTGTGTTTGAACAACTTAGTGTGGACATTCTATATCCAATGATAATGAAGTTGCTTATGGTCAATCAGTCAATCAAAAAACTAGTCAAAATATTATAATGATGTCTTGGTAAGAGTGGATAGGTTCATATTTCCAATTGATTTTGTAGTTTTTCATTGTGACATAGATATTAAAGTGTCGATTATTCTAGGTCGACCATTTTTGGCCACCAGTAGAGCACTGGTGGATGTTGAAAAAGGGGATCTAAAATTTAGAGTGAATAATGAATAAGTGAGTTTCAATATTAGTGAATCAATTAAAAGGCATGATGATTTCCAAGTGAATTCCAGCGTTGATGTGATGGATGAGGTTGTGGCAAGTCTTGGAGAGTTAGCCTACTCAAACACTAAATCAATGGCTAAAATCTTTTTGAATTACGAGAAAGTTGATATTAATGATTGTGAGGAAGTGGTGGCCACACTGATGAGGGATGGGAATCACTTAAGAACTCTATCCAAACTCAATAAATATTTGAAGAACCATGAGACATAGCCGGCGAAGCCATCTACTAAGGTACCACTAAAACTCGAGTTGAAAGAGTTGCCGACCCATTTGAAATATGCCTTCTTGGGTGGAATTATACATTACCAATGATTGCAGAAGAAGGATTGTAAGAAGGGAAAATTAAATCTCTTGCAAAGGTGTTTAGGATGCAAGTGAAAGCTATTAGCTGGACAATTGCCGACATTGTAAGCATTCCTTCGAGAATCGACACCCACAAAATTAAGTTAGTTGAGGGATGCAAACCTAGTGTGGAAGCATCAATATCGGCTCAACCCTACTGTGAATGAGGTCTTCAAGAAGGAAATAATAAAATTGTTAGATACCAATATGCAATTGCAGACAGCAATTGGATAGTCCAGTCCAATGTGTGCCAAAAAAAGGGGTATGACTGTGATACTAAATGAAAAGGGTCAATGTTTTTCAATAAGGCCAGTCACCGGATGGCAAATTTGTATGAACTATAGAAACTTGAATGCCTCCACAGAAAAAGACTACTTCTTATTGCCCTTAATGGTTCAAATGTTGGATAGGTTAGCTGGGAGGGGATGGTACTGCTTCCTTGATGGGTATTTTAGATATAGTAAGATATCTATCACCTTGAAAGATCAAGATAAAACTATATTTACATACCCTTATGGTACTTTCACATTCAAAAGGATATCATTTGAGTTATGTAATGCACCAACCACATTTCAAAGGTGCATGTTATCCATCGTTGCCAATATGGATATAGTTGAGGATTCCGTGGAAGTATTTGTGGATGACTTCTCAGTGGTGGGAGACACCTTTGATCAGTGTTTGCATCATTTTGATAAAATACTGTTGCGATGTGTTAAAACAAACTTAGTGCTCAACTGGGAGAAGTGTCACTTCATGATTAAAAAGGGAATTGTTTTGGGCCACAAGATTTTCGAGGATAGGATTACAGGTTGGCCAAGCAAAATTAGAGGTTGTAGCAAAAGTTCCTCCTCCGATTTCAATCTAAGGTGTGCGAAGCTTCTTAGAACATCTTGGGTTCTATTGAAGGTTCATAAAGGATTTTGCAAAAGTTGCTAGTCCCATGTGCATGGTAGTAAAGAAAGACTCACTTTTTGCCTTTAATGTTGCTTGTATGAAGTCATTTGAAACTCTCAAATAGGAATTGATTGAAGCTCCAGTGATAATCTCCACACATTGGTTTAAGCAATTCGAGGTAATATGTGATGCAAGTGTTGTGGCCTTAGGGCTAGTGCTAGGCCAATGGATTGGGAAACTTTCCACAAAATTTATTATGCTAGCAGGATGTTAAATGTATCCCTGAAAACTACACAATGATAGAGCAGGAACTCTTAGCTATAGTGTATGTATCTGAAAAGTTCCATGCATATCTTTTAGGCAAAAAGGTTGTCGTCTACAATGACCATGCAACACTTTGTTATCTTATGGTGAAAAAGTATGCTAAACTGAGGCTTATTCAGTGGGTTATGTTGTTGCAGGAATTTGATTTTGAGGTGAAAGATAGAAAGGGTTGCGAAACTAATGTGGCTAACCATTTATCGAGACTTGAGCAACCAAGTTCTAATGTTGAGGAGGAGGACATCTCAAATAAGTTTCCTAAAAAGGCAATGATGATAATAGCTATGATTGCTACTCCTTGGTATGTTGATTTAGCAAACTATTTATATAGTGGAATCATCCTAGACTTTCCTAATCCCCACCAAAGGAGAAGATTCTTGCATGATGTGAAGAAATACTATTGGGATAACCCACATATCTTTAAGGAGTGCACAGAGAACATGATCTGAAGATATGTACCAAAGTCTACAATGGAGGGGATTTTAGAGAATTGTCATTCGTTAGCAGTTGCAGGCCACCATGAAGTTCTAGGTGCTCCAAAGTGGTTACTATTCGGAAACCCTGCTATTGAGGGCCATTATGGAGGAATATGGACAGCTTCTAAGGTGCTCTAAAGTGGTTATTATTGATAAATCCTCCATAAAGATGCTCAAGAATTTTCCATGGCATGTACAAAATGCCAATAGTAGGGAAACATCTTTAGAAGGCATGAATTCCCACTAACTCCGATTCGAGAATTGTAAGTGTTTGATGTATGGGGAGTCGATTTCATTGGGCCTTTCACAAGTTCCTTTGGAAAAAATGCATCTCTCTAGTTGTTGATTATGTCTCAAAATAGGTCGAAGCAGTGGCATTTCCAACTAATAATTGCAATGGGGTGGTGTAATTTTTAAAGAGAAATATCCTTACTGGATTTAGCACGCCCTGAACCATCATTATGGACTGTGGATCCCATTTTTGAAACAGGATGTACAGGTCATTGTTAAGCAAGTACGACGTTAAGCACAGGGTAAAAACTCCCTATCACCCACAAGCTAATGGACAAGTAGAGGTAGCTAACAGGGAGATAAAAATGATCCTTGCAAAGATCGTGAACGAAAATCAGAGTGATTGGGCAGCAAAGTTGGATGATGCATTATGGGCTTACAAAACAACATACAAATCCCCCATTGGCATTTCACCTTATCAATTGGTCTTTGGTAAGGCTTGCCATTTGCCTATGGAGTTAAATCATAGAGTCTTGTGGGCTCTAGAAAGTCTCAATTTCGAGAATGATAAAGCTCCTTGACTGACCCAGCTCTATCTATTGGAAGAGTTTAGGTTGAAATCTTATGAAAGGTCGACTCTCTATAAGGAGAAAATGAGAAGGTGGCACCATTTAAAGATTTTAAAAAATGAATTTGTTGAAGGGGATCTGATGATGCTCTATAAATCAAGGTTGCATTTGTTTCCTAAAAAACCTGAAGTGAAAGTTGTCTGGACCTTTCAAGGTTACTGAAGTACTCACTAATGGTGTGGTGGAAGTTGACAACCAAAAAGGAGAGAGATTCAAGATGAATGGTCAAAGTCTAAAACATTAATATGGAAAACCACCAGATATTTAGGTTGTTAATGTCATGTATGTGAATTAGACATGATTTATAGCGAACATCATCATACCCTAACGTAAACTCAGGGGCTTCTTGGGAGGCAACCCAAGTATTAGTGGATTTATAATAATATTTTCTGATGGTTGCAGGTCCTTGGATTGAAAAATGAGGCAGGGAGAAGAAAGGTAATGACATGCCCAAGATTGGCGGAACACCAACTGAACTCGATGACCTCAGTTTTAATCACTTTTTGGGTTATTCGATGATCTTGGATTTGCTGTTAAATTCTGCAATCCTATGTTCCAGTTGACACATCACCAAACAAAAAGAGCGATAACTTGTTTGCCTACCTTCTGGCTCATCAACAAGCTTCCTTAGTTGTTGTTAATTTAGGAGGTCTCCAGGGAAATTTGGCATGTCACCGAATTGGAATAGCAATCTAGATTTTGACTGCTATTTATGATCCTTGAAGATCCTTAGGTTGCTGCAGAATTCGTCGGACTCAATTGCAACATGGTGTGGCGCCAAATGAAGAAGATGACTTTGACTTTGACCTTACTTTGATGGCTACTGATAGGGTGAGTTACTACAGATTTAGGTGGTCAAAGTGGTAATTTGGTGTACTACCAAATTCACTTGGCGATACATAGTTATCCCATATATTGGTCCGTGGAATAAGCTTCAAAGTGAGGTATGAAAAGGCAGTCTTGAGCACAATCAACATATCACCGACTGTGCTTTACAAAAGTGAACAGTGATGTGTAAGGTAAAACGTCTTTACATTTCCCCTTAAATGTTCTTCAATTTGATTTACTTTCATCTTCCCATCTACTTTCCATCTAGAACACATTATCTGCACACCCTTTTCATTGCACTCTGATTTCTTTTCTTTTTCCTCTCACTGGGATCGATTTGACTCATTTCACCACTATCGTTTTCACTTTCATTGTTAGTATATGGCATTTCAAATGTGTGGTTTCGTTTTCATTGAACTTGGTGCTATCATGAAAATAAAATTTGGGGAGTTAAACTATGTGATATGTGATGTGGGTACCTAGAATTTGTTCATAATTTGTGTGCTTTTAAATGTTTTGATTTGCGTCATATGAGCCTTAGGATATCTTGAGTTTTCACAGTTGATTTGCAAAGAGAAAAGCATGAATGTGGCAAGTGAGCCTATATTACATTTTATTATTGATCTCTGTGAACTAAAAAATACTTTTGATTTTAGTTGTAGTAGCTTGCTTTGTGAATCTTTGGGTGAAGTCAGAATAACCTCTTTCTTTGGTTGAATGACTTGACCTCTCCCTATGATAGATTGGGTGATGTCATCTAAAGAATAAGTGGTCGTGTAACCAAAATTATGCCAATGAGATGATTGATAGATTAAATCAGTCCTTTGTTGTGAAACTCCTCTTTATTTTGTTGCTATGAATCTGGAAAATTTTGAAGAGCTTGGGGAGTCTTAACTGCTGATCTGCGTCTAAAATGGTCAATTTGACAGTCGAAGATGACTCGGTGATATGCAGATAAGACACACACATTGCCTATAATTGCATCTATTTGAATATAGTTTCTTTTATATTTCACAATGAACTTTTAGATTGCTGAACTAATTCGGCGAATTGCCGAATGTGAAAGTTTTTGGCACTTTACTTACTGCTAAATTAAGGGAAGGATATTTTTGACAACCGAATGCGTTTGGCGACTCGCCAAACTGGTTAGGCAGACTAAATGATCCCAAATGCCAAGAACGTTTTCTTAATTTTCCCTTTGTTTCCTTTGTCTTATACTATTTTCCTAGTTTTGCTTGACGGGTTTGAAGAAGTTGAAGGCTTCAATGATGAAGGGTGTGATGTCATTTGGGATGAAAATGGGCAATCCTTCCCCTAGGTATGTTGGTCAATTTTTGAGTTCCTTGCGCAAGGGGAGAGGTGGCTTATATCTTCAGATAGTCACTAGAAAATGAGATCTCCGTCGCAACCTCAGTCCAAAACATATACTCTTACCTACATTTGAAAGGGTAATATTTTCAAGAACAAGCATAAGGCCATGGAGGATCCTGACAAAGTAGGAGGAGAGAAGGCTATAGAGAAGACTTTGCCTGACAAATTTGAGGATAGGAGGGAAATGAATAAAGCAAGTAGGGAAAGAAAGTTCGTCAATTCACTAGGAGTCATCCCTATAGCAATTCTAAAAGATTAGGGGTAACCCAGCACAGTGAGCTCCCTCCATTCCCAACCTTAGTGCAACACGAAGTGTATACTGGGATTCTTAAACTCACTCTTTCATCTTATGTCTATTTTTCTTAATTGTTCTACTTTGCTGGCAATGTCTCATTTTTATAGGGTTGTGTATTTTTCATTCGTGTTGCCTATTGATTTGACAACTAGTAGTTTTGATGGTTAAAGTATAATTAATCCCACACTTTTTGATTTGTAATATAAATTTCAGTTTTAATTTAGGTTGTAATAGATTATTATTTGTTTTTCTATTTTAATTTTCTTATTTTTGAGCTGAACGGATGAATGACTCCAAATGGTGTCCTTATTGTGTGGCGGATCCCATGCATAACTAAAAAGCCAATAAAATGTGAATATCGTGTCTCTAGTGCTTAGCAATCTGAGTATCGATAATTCATATCTTTTATTCGTATATTGCCATGGACAAGGATCATGTCCTAACTCACCATTTACTCCTTTTCTTGATAAATCAATCCATGAATGGATTTGATGCATCTTGAGTTGACTATGTGAGTGATTTAGCTTAGATATGCGATGATTGAAAGTTGTGAGTGTGCTACCATTGCTTGAATGTGAATCTATTTCGCCATTGTGAGATGAGAAGTTGAAAGGCATGTTTTGCAATATCTAACTTGCCTAGTTTATTTTGAAATTGGCTTGGTTGATTCCATGTTAGTAAAGGACCTTAGGCCTTCTTTGGTTATTTTTAGTCCACTTTTAGCATATTGACCTCCAATGACAATGAATTGATTCCTTAGTAAAACCCTTTTGATCCTAGATCCTTTTTTTGATAACCATGTAGCTTCGACTTGTATTTGTGAAAGACAATTCCCTCTTGTTCATTACTGATCCCTCCTTGAGCTTAAAAAGTGCAGAGTGATGGACAAAGGCCAAGTTAGGGGGTTGGTAAAAAGAGGGGATGTCACTTGAAACGCCCAGAAAAAATGTCATGGAAATTCCCATAATCGTAATTTCCATATACCTCAAAATTCATGCGTGATATCAAAACTCTGACTCCATATTCTTTATCAAGGTGCAAAATTGAGTGAAAAATATATATAACCCTGATTTTTGAGGACCCGTAGCAAGAAAATAATTTTTAAAAAATTTCAATTCCAGTGGTTGTCCGCAACGGCTCCACGGCGTGGATCTGTCACGGAGCAATGTTGTGACTTACTTGATTTTTCCTGTTTCAGCCTAAGGCAATAGGATCTTGGCCCCATGCCTACCTATGAGTAAAATCACCTATACTTACCCATTTTTAAACTCTATATCACTCAAGACACACTCAAAACCTTCTTTGATACTTGATCAAATATTTACCCAAATTCAAGTGTCCCAAGCTTGATTCCGGATCTCAAGAACTTCATTCAAGCTTCAAGTTCTCATTCACATCTACATCAAGGAAATTGCCAAATTCAAGGTATGTGGGTTTCAACCATTGGATCCTTTCACCCATGGTGCCCAACCTTTCATTTTATGAAAATAGCATATTTTCAAGTTGTATTGCTTATGGATATTATTTATTATAAGTTATGATTACAAATTATGTTGGGGTTTTATGAGATGATGATTGGAAACACATGCCTACCTATTTCAAGTTCATACTATGAGATGGTTCGTCTATTGTGACTATGAATGTTTTGAGCTATGAAACTACAATCTATTATGAGGTTTGATAAGAGATTTCAAGCTATCTTGCATGAGAGTTTTATTATGTGTTGGTGGGTTGATTTACATTGAGTTTTCTCACATGATTTCACTCTTGAATTGCATGATTTTGAACTAGGATTACACACCCGCCAAGTGTTTGATAAAATGTCTTGACATGAATTCTTATACTATTGATAGTCTATGATATGGTTTACAAGTTATGTGACTCTATGATGATGAAAGGATTGTATGTATGTATTGAATTCATGAAAAGTCTCCATAGTATTTCAAGTTGACCACAACTTGTTGAGGGGGTGACATTCCTCAACCACTATGATGGGGGATGATATGCCCATCTACCATGTTGAAGGATATATACCTTAACCACTATGATGGGGGGTGCCATGCCCATCTACCATATTGAGGGGTATATACCTTGACCACTATGATGGGAGGTGTTATGCCCATCTACCATGTTGAGGGGTACATACCCTGACCACTATGATGGGGGGTGATATGTCCATCTATCATGTTGAGGGGTAGATACCTCAATCACCTTCCAAGGGGGTACTACGCCTTGGATTCCGAGTAATAGTTTGCTTGGTCTATGAGTATGGTCCCTTCCTACACATGTAATCTATATTCTCAAGTTATATGATTTACAAACATATTTTACCTCAAGCATTGATCATGCATGTCATATTATGATTATTCTTACCCATTGCTTATGTTTATGCATTTTAACCATGTTGCCTATGTCTTGTTAATTGCATCCTACATACTTAGTACATTCAAATATAATAATGCATACTCTATGCCTACATAATATTACCATGTAGGGACCAGAGCACCTCTTGATCATCCTCCACGTGGCTAGTCTCGTCATTTTGGAAAAAAGAGCTTTGGTGAGTCCTCAAGTTCAGGGACATTAACTATCTTACTCTTGTCACTTGTTTTATCTTTATGTTGAACTCTTGATACTATGAGGCTGAGCCCGAAAAGTCTCTTGGCCCACGCTCCAATCTTTGATTAGAGGTGTTGTTGGAACAAATTATGTATTTATGCTATGACCTTTGACTCTTCTGTGTTTTATGCTATCAAAGACTTCCCTTAGTCCCAATTTCCCTTTTTATTATCTCTTGTTGTTGTTTATTTTGCTTTCGCGACCAAGGATGTGTGATTGCCATGCTAAGAGGCTTGTTTGGGTCCCTTTGGGTCCCCATTCACCGTGTAACATCTAGGCCCTAGCCTTGGGTCATGACAAACTTGGTATCAGAGTACTAGGTTGTTAATGGTCCTCGAAATCCAACACACCGCATCGATTAGAGTCTTGTTCATGGTTGTGAAGTGTACCACAACTATGAGTAAGAGGCTATGACGCATTTTAGGAAATGTTTCCCTTCTTCATGATCTATGTTGTGCTTTAGAAGTAAGGTAAGGCTTTTCCTCTAACAAATGTTTTTTGCTATTCTAGATCATGCCTATTCCACGAGGAAGAAGAGCCCAATCACCCGAGGAACAACCGGCCCCTCCCTTGCTTCTCAAGCTCCTCAAGATGGGGGAGTGTCCCATGAAGAGTTCTAGGATGCTATTACCATATTGGCCCATGCTATGGCTAATCAAATCAACCAAAGGTCCCAAGCCCCTCATGTTCCTACTCCAGCCTCAAGGGTGAGGCATTTTACTAGAATGAACCCACCGGACTTCCATGGGTCCAAGGTGGATGAGTATCCACAAGAATTCATTAGCGAGGTGTATAAGGTATTGTCCATTATGGAGGTTAACTCGGAAGAAAAGGTGGAGTTGGTGGCCTACCAACTCAAAGGGGTGGCTCAAATATGGTTCACTCAATGGAAAATGGAGAAGGGGAATGGTGATGTTATCCTTTGGGAAGAGTTCAAGGAGGCATTTCTCAATAGGTTATTTCCTATAGAGCTAAGGGAGGCCAAATTGATGGAATTTATGAACCTCAAGCAAGGTTCCAAGAGTGTGAGGGAGAATGCCCTCAAGTTCAACCAACTCTCCAAGTATGCTCCACAATTGGTTGCCAAACTAAGGTTTATGCTCCAAATATGTTCACATGTAGGAACTAGAGCCAAGTTGATCATCCTCCTCCTCCACGTGGCTAGTTCGGTGCTACTCAAGCTAGTTGGAGAGTCCTCTATTTCGGGGACCTTGGTCTATGTTTTCCCTTGCTTTGTATTGAGACACTCCACTTTATGTTCTATTTTGACTATGAGGGTGATCCCGGTTACCTTGTCTTCGCCCTGCTCTTATCTATGTATTTAGAGGTGTTTGTTATACAAGTTATGTATCTATGGTATGAACTTTGACTCTTTGTCTCTTTGATGATGATGTTTTGCAAGCTATCCCTTAGCCCCCTTACCCCTTATTCTTACTTTGTGTCTTTCATATGTTTCTGTGACCAATGATGTGTAGTGACAAGTTAAGAGGCTTGATTGGGGCTCCTTCAGGTTCCCCATTCGTCGTTCACATCTAGAACCTAGGCTTGGGTCATGACAAACTTGGTATTAGAGCACTAGGTTGATGAATCCTCAGAGTCCAACACACCGCGTCGACTAGAGTCCTATTCATGGTTGTGAAGTGCGTCATGACTATGAATAGGAGGCTATTAGACATTTTAGAAAATGTTTCCTTCTTCATGTTCTAAGTCATGCTATAGAGTTGTGATAAGTTCCCCCCCCCCCAACGATTGTTTCTTGCTATACTTGATCATGCCAAACACTAGAGGAAGGCTAGCCCAAACTCCCGAGGAGCAAGCTACCAATGGTGAACTCTAGGATGCTCTTACTATGCTTGCCCAAGTGGTGGCTAATCAGGTCAATCAAGGGGACCAGCCCCTCATGCTACGACCCTGGGAGCTAGGGTAAGAGACTTCATCAGGTTGAATCTTCCCATTCTCCATGGGTCAAAGGTGGATGAAGATCCACAAGAGTTCATTGATGAGGTCTACAAAATCTTGAATATCATGGGTGTTGGGACAAATGGGAAGGCGGAGTTGGCGGCGTACCAACTCAAAGGGGTAGCTCAAATATGGTATTACCAATGGAAGGGTAAAAAAGGGGTTGGAAATGTGGTGCTTTGGAGGAGTTCAAATTGGCTTTCCTTAATCATTTTTTCCCTCTTGAGCTTAAGGAAGCGAAGTTGGTAGAGTTTTATGAACTTGAAACAAGGTGATATGAGTATGAGGGAGTATGCCCTCAAATTTAATCAACTTTCAAAGTATGCTCCTCACTTGGTCGTTGATCCTACATATAGGATGAATAAATTCGTGATTGGGGTCTCCAACTTGGTGAGTAAAAATTGCCAACCCGCCTTGCTTATTGGTGACATGGACTTGTCTCGGTTGATGACTTATTCCGAGAAAATGGAGGAGGAAAAGATGAGAAAGAGGAGGGGTCATTAGTCCAAGAGAGCCCGTTTTGAGGGTAAATTCCAAAAGGGTGCTAGATTTCATCAAGGTCAAGGGCCTTCTCATGCCACTAATAGGGGGTTTGTCAATGACTTCCCTAGTCCTCAAGGTGTTGGTGGTGTGGCTCCTATTGATGTGTATCCTAGATGTGGAAAGAGTCATAACAGCCCATGTTTGAAGGGTTCTAATGCATGTTTTTTTGTGGGGAGCTTGGTCACAAGAAGATAGATTGCCCAAGAAATTGTGCCAAGGTCCGAGATGCAAATGCGGTTCCATTGGGTAGAGGTGGTCCTCAAGGTGGTTCCCCAAGGCACAACCGATCTTATGCTCTGCATGGAAGCCAAGGGGTTGGTGAGGTCCCCAATTTTGTTATTGGTATGTTGAAAATCTTTGATTTTGAAGTTTATGTTTTGGTTGATCCAGGTGCCACTCTTTCCTTTGTTACCCTCTTGTTGCTAAAAAGTTTCATGTTGTCCCTAAGTTGTTACATCACTCATATGAAGTGTCTACTCTTATTGGTGCCTCTATTATTGCTAGGAAAGTTTATAGGAGCTGTCCTATTTGCATTTTGCATAAGTTGTTACCTTGCGATCTTATTATATTAGACATGGTAAATTTTGATTTTATACTTGGGATGGGTTGGTTGCATGACTACTATGCTTCTATTGATTTTAGAACCTATAGGGTCAAGTTTCAATTCCCTAATGAACCCATCCTCGAGTGGGAAAGTCAAGAAGTGGTGGTCAAGGGTAGATTCTTTTCATTCATTAAAGCCTATAAGTTGATTTCTAGGGGGTGTTTGTATCATCTTGTGAGGGTTAAAGATGTGGAGTCCAAAGTCCCATAAGGTGATTTCTAGGGGGTGTTTGTATCATCTTGGGTCATGTCATTTTGTCTCTATGGAAGGGTTGGAAAGGTTTGTTGTATATTGTGATGCTTGAAGAGTTAGTTTGGGGTGTGTCTTGATGCAAAGTTGTAAGGTGATAGCATATGCCTCTAAACAACTTAAGGTGCATGAGAAAAGTTATACCACCCATGACCTTGAATTGGCGGCTGTGGTATTTGCTTTGAAAATTTGGCGTCACTACTGTACGGGGTTCATGTTGATGTGTTCACCGATCATAATAGTCTCCAATATGTATTCACCCAAAAAGATCTTAAATTGATGAAACGCCCCTAAAAAGTACCCGAAAATGTGCCTTGAAAATGCCCCTAATCATAGTTTCTGTATATCTCAAAATTCATACGTGATATCAAAAATTCGACTTCATATTCGTGATCAGGGGGTAAAATTGAGTGGGACATGGGTCTAACCCCAATTTTAGAGTAATCGCATCGAACCGGCCCAACCAGCAACCAGAGTTTGTATGTATTATATGAACAGAAAGCAACCAACCAGGATGACTAGAGGATGCTTCTAGCCTTCAAAGAAGACCAATTGACCACCACTACTATAATGAAGAAAGGACAATCTGCCTTATAACCCAAGGTCAGGTATTCCGGCCCCAGAGAGAGAGCGTGCCAAAGCCCGATGAATAGACAGGGGATGGACAGTCCTTGGAGCCGTACCACCAAGAAGAAGATCAAGGGAATCTCAACCATCGGGCTTCGAATATGAGGTTGAGGTATAGCCTCTCTTTTTAGTGGAAGTTGAGCTCGTCGGATCTGCTGCCCGTGACGTGAGTGATCCTTAACCCTGCCCCTCCTTATTGTTATTTGTGACATCAAGTGCTTAAGTGAGAGTCATCTCTCTGACACTAGCTGTTCTTTCTACCTAAACTTGCGGCTTCTTTCATGAAAGATAGGTGTGAGCTAATTTTCTCGCTAAACCCCTTTCCATATCAAAATTTCATTTTCTAAAAATTAAGAAAAAATATAATCGATCCGCGGCCCTAGCGCAACGTGGCCAGGGTGCGGACCTGTATACTTTTTGCCAGTTTTTCTAACTTCGGTCCAAGGCTTTGAGGCCTTGGGACTAAACCTTCCAATGCATAAAAACACTTATACTTAGTCATTTTCAACCCCGTATCATACCAGACATTCCCAAAACCCTCTCTAACACTTAGATAAATATTTCACCCAAATTCTGGCATTCGAAACTCATTCCAGATCTAAGGATTTCATTCAAGCTTCAGGTCTCCATTCAAATCTTCATCAAGGAAATCTCCAAAGTTGAGGTATGTGGGTTTCAACCATTGGGTCCTTTCACCCATGGTGCCCAACCTTCCTTTTTAGATAAATAGCATGTTTCTAAGTTGATTTGCCTATGGATCTTACTTATTATGAATTTGGATATAAACTATGTTGGGGTTTCATATGTGACTGTTTAAGCATGTTTTGACCTATGAATCTATCATCCATTATGTGATCCGATGAGGGGTTTTGATGTAACTTGCATGAAGGTATAACCAAGTGTTGGTGGGTTGATTTACATCATGTTTTCTCACATGATTTTACTTTTGAATTGCATGATTATGAACTAGCATTACACACCCGCCAAGTGTTTGATAAAGTGTCCGGTTTAGGATTCCTGAGTTATTGATGATCTACTGAATGACCTATGAGTCAAATGACTATATGATGATGAAAGGAATGTATTTGTGTGTTGATTTCGTGAAAAGTATCTATAGTGTTACAAGTGACCACACCTTATTGAGGGGGTGTTATGCCTCAATCACCTTGTCGGGGGGTGCTAGGCCTGTACTATCATGTTGATGGGCATATACCTTGACCACTTTGTCGGAGGGTGCTAGGCCTGTACTACTATGTTAAGGGGTATATACCTTGACCACCTTGTCGGGGGGTGCTAGGCCCGTACTACCATGTTGAGAGGTATATACCTTGACAACCTTATCGAGGGGTGCTAGGCCCATCCTACGAATTGCAGGGCAGATACCTCAATTACCTTCCAAGGGGGTGTTAGGTATGGGATTACAAGTATTAGATGCTTGGTCTATGATGATGGTCTCTTACTACCTATGTAATATGTTTTATACAAGCATGTTTCACTTTGAGCATTGATCATGCATGCCATATTATTATAGTACTTCTTATTGCCTAGGTATATGCATTTTGACTATGTTGCTTATCTCTTGTAGCATTCCATCTTATATACTTAGTACATTCAAACATACTAACGACACACACTATACTTACATGATGTTATCATGTAGGAACCGGAGCTCTGCTTAATCATCCGTCTCCTCCTCCACGTGGCCAGTACTATCTCTTGAAGTTACTTTGGTGAGTCCTCAACTCCGAGGACAATAGCTATTAATATGATGTCATGTAAAGGCTCTTTTATTTGTTCAAATGCTTATGACTATGAGGGTGAGCACGAAAAGTTGTCTTGGCCCCCGCCCAATCTATGTTAGATGTGTTGTTTACAAGCTTTGTATTTATGCTTTTAGCTTTGACTCTTTTGATGATTTATGCTATGAAAGATTTCCCTTAGTCTCTTTATCCTTACTTATATTCTCTTATTGTTGCTTAATTGCTTCCACGAACTAGGATGTGTAAATGATATAGTAAGAGTCTTTTTTTGGGTCCCTTTGGGTTCCCATTCGTCGTGCAAAATCAAGGCCCTAGTCTGGGTCATGACAAACATGGTATCAAAGCACTAGGTTGTTAATGGTCCTCGGCATCTAACACACCATGTCGATTCGAGTCTTATTCATGGTTGTGTTGTGTACCATGACCATGAGTAAGCGGTTACGAGACATTTTAGAAAATGTTTCCCTTCTTCTTGATCTATGGCATACTATAGGAGTTAAGGTGAGGTTTTTGCCTAACGAATATTTTTTTCCATGCTAGATCATGCCCATCCCAAGAGGAAGAAGAGCTCATACACCCGAAGAACAACCGGCTCATGAAGAGTTTGGAGATGTTATTGCAATGGTAGCTCAAGCTATGACTAATCAAATCAACCAAGGGGCCCAAGCCCCTCATGCTCCTGCTCTAGCATTTAGGTTAAGGGATTTCATGAGGATGAAGCCACTGGAGTTCCATGGGTCTAAAGTGGATGAGGACCCTCAAGATTTATTGACGAGGTATATAAAGTGTTGTCTATCATGGGTTTTAGATCGGAGGAGAAGGCGGAGTTGGCGGCTTACCAACTTAAGGGGGTGGCCCAAATATGGTTTACTCAATTGAAGGAGGAGAAGGGGGACAACAGCGTGATCCTTTGGGAGGAGTTTAGGGCAGCATTTCTCAACAGTTTCTATCCTCTTGAGCTAAGGGAGGCCAAAATGATGGAGTTCATGAATTTGAAGCAATGATCTATGAGTGTGAGGGAGTATGCCCTCAAGTTCAACCAACTCACTAAATATGCTCCATTTTTGGTGGCCAAGCCAAGGCCTAGGATGAACAAGTTCGTGATGGGTTTATCCAATTTAGTGAATGAGGAGTGTCATGCCGCTATGTTGATAGGTGATATGGACTTCTCCTTCCGCATGACTTATGCCAAACAATTGGAGGGGGAAAAGTTGAGAAAGAGATAAGGTAATCAGGCAAAGAGGTCCCGTTTTGAAGATAGGTTCCAAGGTCTAAAGGGTGGTTGATTTTATCAAGGCCAAGGGTCTTCCAATGCTCCTAATAAGAGGTTTGCTAATGATAACCCAAGGGTCCAAGATGATGGGGGTGTGGTGCCTAATGTTATGTGCTCAAGATGTGGTAGAGGCTATGATGGCCCATGTTTGTGGAACATTAATGCTTGTTATAGTCATGGAGAAGGGTCACAAGAAGGTTGATTGTCCTTGTAATCAAAACAAGGGTAGAGATGGCCATCCACAAGGCCGAGGTAAAAATGCAGTTCCTCTGGGAAGGGGAGGTCAACAAGATAGTACCCCAAGGCACAATCGGTTCTATGATCTTTAAGGAAGGAAAGGGGTATATAAGGTGCCTTGTATCGTCATCGGTATGTTAAAAGTCTTTGATTTTGATATGTATGCATTGATAGACATGTGTGCCACTCTTTCTTTTGTTACTTCTTTTATTGCCAAAAAAATTCATGTCGAGCCCGAATTATTGTGTGAGCCTTATGAGGTGTCTACTCCCATTGGTGAATCTATTGTTGCTAGAAAGGTCAATAGAAATTGTCCTATTTGCATCTTGCATAAAGTATTTCATTGTGATCTTGTTGAGTTGGATATGGTGGATTTTGATGTTATTTTTGGGATGGATTGGTTGCATGTATATTATACCTCTATTGGTTGTAGAACCTATAGGGTGAAATTCCAATCCCCAAATGAACCCGTCCTTGAGTCGGAGAGTCATGATGTGGCGGTCAAGGGTAGCTTTATCTCTTGCATAAAAGCCAGAAAGTTGATCTCTAAGGGATGTCTCTCTCATCTTGTGAGGGTTAGGGATGTTGAGTCTAAAGTCCTTCTTATAGAGTTAGTTCCAGTGGTTTATGAGTTCCTAGATGTCCTCCCTAGTGACCTTTTCGATGTTCCTCCAAAAATGGAAATGGACTTTGGTATAGACCTCCTTCCCGATATTTAAGCCATCTCTATTTTTCTTATCGTATGGCCACGGCAGAGTTGAAGGAGTTGAAAGAGAAATTGAGGGATTTGTTGGAGAAAGGATTTAGTAGGCCTAGTCAATCACCTTGGGGTGCATCAGTGTTATTTGTGAAGAAGAAAGATGGTTCCTTTCACATTTGTATCGACTACCGGTAACTTAATAGAGTGATCATAAAGAATAAGTACCCTCTACCGAGGATTGATGATCTATTTGACTAACTTCAAGGGGCTAGTCACTTCTCTAAAATTGATCTTCATCCGAGTATCATCAAGTGAAGGTGAGGGAGTATGATATTCCTAAGACGGCCTTCCGGACTAGATATGGGCATCTTGAATTTGTGGTTATGTCTTTTGGGTTAACTTATGCACCGTCTATCTTCATGAATCTTACGAATAGGGTCTTAAAACCCTACCTTGATTTGTTTTTGGTGGTTTTCATTGACAATATTTTGATCCATTCTCATAGTGAGGAGGAGCATGTAGCTCATTTGAGGGTAGTGTTGCAAAAATTCAGGGAAAACAAGTTGTACGCTAAGTATGAGAAGTGTGAATTTTTGTTCAAAAAGGTTGCCTTTCTAGGTCATGTTGTATAGGGGGTGGTATTAAAGTGAATCCTAAATAGATGGAGGTGATTAGAAATTGGCCTAGACCTTTGACCCCATCGGACATTAGAAGCTTCTTGGGCTTAGTGGGTTATTACTGGAGGTTTGTGAATGGGTTCTCTTTTATTGCTTCTCCTATGACTAAGTTGACCCAAAAGAAAGCTAAATTTGTGTGGACCAATGAGTGTAGAAAGCATTTCCAAAACTTGAAGGATAAACTTGTGTCCGCTCCTATCTTGTCACTACCTAAAACGACCCCAAAAAGTACCCAAAAATGTGCCTCAGAAGTCCCAAAATCGTAATTTCCATATATCTCAAATTTTATGCATGATATCGAAATTCCAACCCATATTCTTGTTGGTGAGTCCTCCATTATTAGGACAATATCTATGATCTCATGCTATGTACTAAGACTGTCTTTCTTTTATATATATATTGACTATGAGGGTGTGCCTAGTTTCTTGTCTTGCCCCTCGCTCCTATCTAAGTTTTAGAGGTGTTGTTGGACATGTTATGTATTAAGCCTTGTCTCACTTGTTTGATGTTAATGTTATGAAAGTTTCCCTTTTATTCCTTTTGACCTTATTTCCAATCTAATTATGTTGTTTAATTGCTTCCACAACCAATGATGTGTAATGATATGTTAAGAGGCTTGTTTAGAGTCCCTTCGGATTTCCCATTCGTTGTGTCACGTCCAGGCCCTAGGCTTGGGTTGTGACAAACTTGGTATTAGAGAACTAGGTTGTTAATGGTCCACGGCATCCAATACACCGTGTTGATTAGAGTCTTATTCATGGTTGTGTTGTGCACCAGAATTATGAGTAGAAGGCTATGAGACGTTTTAGGAAATGTTTCCTCCCTTCTTACTTTACGTCGTTCTATAGGAGTTAAGGTAAGATTTTTCCCCCTAACGATTGTTCTTTGCTATGCTATATCATCCTAACACAAGAGGAAGAAGAGCCCGCACACCCGAGGGACAATCGGCTCATGGTGAGCTCCACGATGCTCTCGCTTTGCTAGCTCAAGCCAACCAAGGGGCCCAAGACCCTCATGCTCCTACTCTGGCATCTCGGGTGAGGGACTTCATGAGGCTGAACCTACCGGAGTTCAGTGGGTCTAAAGTGGATGAGGACCCTCAAGAATTCATTGATGAGGTTTACAAAATATTGGCTATTACTAGTGTTACATCGGAAGAGAAGGCGGAGTTGGCGGCTTACCAACTTAAAGGGGTAGCACAAATATGGTTTAATCAGTGGAATGAGGAGAAGGGGAACAATAATGTGATTCTATGGGAGGAGTTTAAGGCGACCTTTCTTAATCAGCTCTTCCCTCTTGAGCTTTTTATGAATTTGAAACAAGGGTCTATGAGTGTGAGGGTATATTCCCTCAAGTTCAACCAACTCTCAAAATATGCTCCACACTTGGTTTCCGACCCAATGTCTAGAATGACCAAGTTCGTGATGGGTATATCCAACTTGGTGAGTGAGAAGTGCCGGTCTGTTAGGTTGATCAGTGACATGGATTTGTCCCGCTTGATGACTTATGCCGAATAAATAGAGGGGCAGAAATTGAGGTGAGAAGGGGGAATGAAGCCAAGAGGGCTCGCTTTGAGGGAATGTTCCAAAGTCCTAAAGGTGGCGGTTCCATCAAGGCCAAGGACCTTCCAATACTACTAATGGGAGGCTTGCCAATGACTACCCAAGTGACCAAGGTAATGGTGGTGTGTAGCCAAATGTTATGTGTCCAAAATGCGGTAAGGGTCATGGTGCCCATGCTTGAGGTATACCGATACTTGTTATGGTTATGCAGAAATGCGACAAAAAGATGATAGATTTCCCTCATAAATGGAACAATGGTAAGGATGTTCGTCCTCAAGGTAGAGGTGCAAATGTTGTTCCTTTGGGGAAAGGTGGTCAACAAGGTGGTGCCCCATGGCACAATCCGTTCTATGCACTCCAAGGGAGATAAGGGGTCGATGATGTTCTCGATGCTATCACCAGTACGTTAAAAGTCTTTGATTTTATTGTGTATGCATTGATTGACCCGGGTGCCACTCTTTCTTTTGTTACCCCCTTTGTTGCCAAAAAGTTTCATGTTGAACCCAAATTATTATGTGAGCCATATGAGGTATCTACTCCTGTTGGTGCATCTATTGTTGCTAGTACAATCTATAAAAATTGCCCTGTTTTCATTTTGCATAAATTATTTCCATGTGACATGGTTGAGTTGGATATATTAGATTTTGACATTATTCTTAGGATGGATTAGTTGTATGCATATTATGCCTTTATTGCTAGTAGAAACCATAGGGTCAACTTCTAATTCCTAAATGAACTCATTCTTTAGTGGAAGCGTCATAATGTGGTGGTCAAGGGTAGATTCATCTCTTGCATTAAAGCCCATAAGTTGATCTCTAAGGGGTGTCTTTATCATCTTGTCAAGGTTAGGGATGTAGAGTCCAAGGCCCTTCCTATTAATCAGTTCTGGTGGTAAATGAGTTCCTAGATATCTTCCCAAGTGACCTTCTCGGTGTTCCTCCCAAAAGGAAAATAGATTTTCGTATAAACCTCTTCCCCGTTACTCAAACCCTTTCTATTCCCCCTTACCATATGGCCTCGACGGAGTTAACGGTGTTGAAGGAGCAATTGAGGGATTTATTGGAGAAGGGTTTCATTAGGCCTAGCCAATCACCTTAGGGTGCACCAGTGTTGTTTGTGAAGAAGAAAGATGGGTCCCTTAGAATGTGTATTGACTACCAGCAACTCAATAGGGTCACCATAAAGAATAAGTATCCTCTTCCAAGGATTGATGATTGTTTGACCAATTGCAAGGAGCTAGTCACTTCACTAAGATTGATCTTCGGTCCGGGTATCATCAAGTGAAGGTTAGGGAGTGTGATATTCCCAAGACGGCCTTCAAAACTAGGTATGGGCATTATGAGTTTGTGATTATGTCTTTTTGGTTGACCAATGCACCGGCTATCTTCATGGATCTTATGAATAGAGTCTTCAAACCCTACCTTGATTCATTTTTTGTGGTCTTCATTGATGATATTTTGTTCTATTCACATATTGAGGAGGAGCATATAGGTCGTTTGAGGGTAGTGCTACAAAGATCTTGAATTAGCTGTCGTGGTCTTTGCTTTGAAAATTTGGCATCACTATTTGTATGGAGTGCATGTGATGTGTTCACCGATCATAAGAGTCTCCATTATTTCTTCACTCAAAAGGATCTCAACTTTAAACAAAGAAGGTGGTTAGAATTTCTTAAGGACTATGATATGAGTGTGCATTATCATACCAGTAAGGCTAATGTGGTGGCGGATGCTTTGAGTATGGTGTCTACGGGTAGCCTAGCTCATGTTGATGATGGTGGGAAAGGGGTGGCTAGGGAGGTCCATCGGTTGGCTAGATTGGGGGTCAAGTTGGAAGAGGTGGATAATAAGGGTATTGTGGTAGTTAATGGCTCTAACTATTCATTGGTTGAGGAGGTGAAAGCTAAACAACATCTTGACCCTGCCTTGTTAGAATTGAAGGGTGGAGATTTTCTCCCAAGGGGAAGATGATGCCCTTAGATACCAAGGTAGGTTATCTGAGCCTTGTGTTTAGGGCTTGAGAGAAAAGATTCTTGATGAGGATTATGGTTCTTCTTATTTTGTTCACTCCGGTTCTACTAAGATGTATAGAGATTTGAGAAAAGTGTATTAGTGGGTTGGTATGAAGAGAGACATTGCGAAATTTGTTTTCGGTTATCATAGTTGCCAACAAGTCAAAGCCGAACATCAAAGGCTAGTTGAGTTAACCCAAGACATAGAGATTCCTACTTGGAAGTAGTAGGAGATTAATATGGATTTTGTGGTTGGGTTGCCCAATACTAGAAAGGGTTTTGATTGAATTTGGGTTGTGGTTGATAGGATGACGAAATCAGCTCACTTTCTACCGGTTAAGACCATATATGGGGTTGAAGATTATGCTAGGTCGTACATTCATGACTTGGTGGGGTTACATGGGGTTCCTTTGTCCATTATATCGAATCGTGGTGCTTAATTTACTTCACATTTTTGAGGTCCTTTCAAAGGGGTCTTGGAACAAGAGTTAAACTTAGTATGGCTTTGCACCCTCAAATGGATAGCCAAGCCGAAAGAACTATCCAAACACTTGAGCAAATGCTTAGAGCTTGTGTATTGGAGTTTAAGGATAGTTGGGACGATCATCTTCCATTGATTGAGTTTGCCTATAACAATAGCTATCATTCAAGCATTGGTATGGCTCCTTTTGAGGCTCTCTATGGTAGACGTTGTAGATCACTAGTTGGGTAGTTTGAGGTTGGAGAGGTGCCTTTCTTGGGACCAGAGCTGATAGTAGAGGCACTTGAGAAGGTTAGGATGCTTCAAGAAAGGTTGGAAACAGCCCAAAGTCATCAAAAGTCCTATGTCGATGTGAGGAGAAGGGAGCTTGAATTTAAAATCAGTGATTGGGTCTATTTGAAGGTTTTACCCATGAAGGATGTGTTTCATTTTGGTAATAAGGGAAAGTTGAATCCGATATATGTGGATCCTTATAGGTTAATGAGGAGGACTGTCAAGGTAGCCTATGAGTTGGAATTGCCTAGAGAGTTGGATTTGGTTCATCCAGTCTTTCATGTATCTATGTTGAGAAAATATGTGGGTGGTCTGAATGCTATCATCCCATTAGATGTTATGGGTGTTTTTGAGGACAACTTGACTTAAGAAGAGGTTTTGGTGCAGATGTGGATAGATAAGTGAAGAGGTTGAGGAACAAGGATATGGCTTCCGATAAGGTCCTTTGGAGGAATAACCAAGTTGAAAGTGCTACATGGGAGGCTGAAGCAGACATGCAAAAGCGATATCCTTATCTTTTCTATTCTACTCAAGCCTAAGGTACTAACTCTAAGTCCTCTATGTGATTTCAAGTCTTATGATTCATCCCCCACATCATTTGCATGCATTCATGTTTTATTCACAAGTTCATGGTGAATCTTACACTTGTGTTAAGATTTTTTTTTGAAATGATTTTTAAGTGCATTGTTTCATCCTTGTGTGGGATGAAATTGTCAAGTTTATGTCTCCCATGTACCTTTCTTTGAATTCGGAGATGAATGTTCCTAAGGGGAGATATTGAAGCGACCCCAAAAAGTGCCCGAAAATGTGCCTCGGAAGTGCCTAGAATCATAATTTTCATATATCTCAAAATCCGTTCATGATATCGAAAATTCGAGTTGAGATTCTTGTTCAGGGGCAAAATTGAGTAGGAAATGGGTCTAAACCTGATTTTTGAACAAACGAATCACAATTATAATTTCCCAAAAATTGAATTCCAGTGAGGCTTCTATGCCCCTGGCGCGACGCGCCAAGGGCGCGCCTCAGTACATCTTTTTATGCAGTTTTGTTGCTCGGTCCAAAACTTTTAAGTCTTTGGCCTAGGACTTTCCATACGTGTAAATACCTATACTTAGTCATATTTCACCTTTATATCATCCAAGACATTCCCCAATACTCTCTCAAACCCTTAGACTAATATTTCTCTCAAAATTCAAGTGGCCAAATCTCTTCTGGATCTTAAGGAATTCATCTAAGCTTCAAGCCTCCATTCAAATCTTCATCAAGAAATTCTCCAAAACTAAGATATGTGGGTTTCAACCACTGGGTTCTTTCACCCATCGTGCTCAAGCTTCCTTTTTACCTAAATTGCATGATTATAAGTTGATTTACTTATGGGTCTTACTTATTATGAAGTTGACTATGAACTATGTTAAGGTTTCATAAACTTGTGACTGTTTGAGCATGTTTTGAGCTATGAATATATGGCCTATTATTTGATTTGATGAAGGGTTTTGATGTATATTGAATGAGGGTATTACCACGTATTTATGGATGGTTTTACATTGAATTTTCTTGTATGATTTCATCCCTAAATTTCATGGTTTTACATTAGCATTACACACCCACCAAGTGTTTGATAAAATATCCAATTTTGGATTCTTGAACAATTGATGATCCATTGCATGACCTATGACTTGAATGACTCTATAATGATGAAAGGAAGGTATTTATATGATGATTTCATGAAAGGTATCTATTGGGATGAAAGTCGACCAACTACCTAGTTCGGCGGGTAGTAGGCCCGAACTACCAGATTGAGGGTATATACCTCATTCGCCTCGCTCGGGAGGTGGTATGCCCGTTCTACCATATTGAGGAGTATATACCGCATTCACTTAGCTTGGGGGTGGTAGGCCCATGCTACCACATTAGGTGGTATATACCTCATTCGCCTAGCTCAGGGAGTGTTAGGTCTGTGCTACCACATTGGGGGGTATATACCTCAATTGCCTCTCCAAGGAGGTAGTAGGCCTTGCTTATGTAATGATGGTCACCTTCTTCACATGTAATAGGTTCTATATAATCATGTTTCGCTTCAAGTATCATTCATTCATGTCATATCACTAATATTCTATCTCTTGCTTATGGTATTGCAATTTTTCCATATGCTCATCTCTTGTTGCATTGCATCCTACATACTTAGTACATTCAAACATACTAATGCATACTCTATGCCTATATGATGTTACTATGTAGGAACCGGACCATCGATTGATCATCCTCATCCTCGTGGCTAGTATGATTTCTCTCAAGCATATTGGTGAGTCCTCCACTCTGGACAATGTCTATGATCTCATGCTATGTACTAAGACTATCTTTCCTTTATGTATGTATTGACTATAAGGGTGAGCCCGGTTGCTTGTCTTGGTCCCCGCTCCTATCTAAGTTTTAGAGGTGTTGTTGGACATGTTATGTATTGAGCCTTGGCTCTCTGTTTTGATGTTTATGTTATGAAAGTTTCCCCTTTAGTCCCTCTGCCCTTATTTATAATCTAATTTTATGTTATTTAATTGCTTTCGCGATCAATGATGTATAATGATATGTTAAGAGGCTTCTTTCTAGTCCCTTCGGGTTCCCCATTCATCGTGTCACATTTAGGCCCTAGGCTTGGGTCGTGATACTACTGGAAGGGTTGGAAGGGTTTGTTATGTATTGTGATATCTCCCAAATTGGTTTGTGCTGTGTTTTGATGCAAAATGATAAGGTCATAGCTTATGCCTCCAGACAACTCCAGGTGCATGAAAAGAACTACCCTACCCATAATCTTGAATTGGCCGTTGTGGTTTTTGCTTTGAGAATTTGGTGTCATTATTCGCGGGGTGCATGTTGATATGTTTACTGATCATAAGAGTCTTCAATATGTGTTCACTCAAAAAGATCTCAACTTAAGACAAAAAAGGTGGTTAGAACTTTTTACGGATTATGATATGAGTGTGCATTATCATCCCAATAAGGCTAATGTTGTGGCTGATACTTTGAGTAGGATTTCTATGGGTAGCCTAGCTCATGTTAATAATAGGGGCAAAGAGATGGCTAGAGAGGTCCATCGGTTGGCAAGATTCAGGATTAGGTTGGAAGAGGTTGATAATGGTGGTATTGTAGTTGTTGATGGTTCAAAATCTTCCTTAGTTGATGAGGTAAAAGCAAAGAAATATCTTGACCCCTCCTTGTTAGAATTGAAGGCCTTTGATGGTAAGGTGGAGGTTTTCTCTCAAGGGGTAGATGGTGCCCTTAGGTACAAAGGGAGGTTGTGTGTGCCTAATGTTGATGGCTTGAGAGAGAAAAGTATTGATGACGCTCATAATTCTTCCTATTTTATTCACCATGGTTCTACAAAGATGTATAGAGATTTGAGGGATGTGCTTATGTGGGGAGGTATAAAGAAAGACATTGCCAAATTTGTATGTGGTTGTCATAGTTCCGAACAAGTCAAAGCAAAACACTAAAGGACGAGTAGCCTAACCCAAGATATAGAGATTCCCACTTGGAAGTGGGAGGAAATTAATATGGACTTATTTAGTTGGGTTGCCTAAGACTAGAAAGGGTTTTTATTCTATTTGGGTTGTGATTTGATAGAATGACAAAGTCGGCTCATTTCCTACCAGTTTAGGTTAATGGTGCAAAAGTATGCTACATTGTACAATTATGAGTTGGTTAGATTGCATGGGGTTCCCTTGTCGATCATATCAGATCATGCTGCTCAATTCACTTCACACTTTTGGAGGTCCTTCCAAAGAGGTCTTGGTACTAAGGTTAAGCTTAGTACAACCTTTCACCCTCAAACGGATAGCCAAGCCAAAAGACCTATCCAAACTCTTGAGGATATGCTTAGGGCTTGTGTATTAGAGTTTAAGGATAGTTGGGATGATCATCTTCCATTTATTGAGTTTGCTTATAATAATATCTAACATTCTAGCATTGGTATGACTCCTTTTGAGTCCCTCTATGGTAGACGTTATAGGCTCCCGGTTGGATGGTTTAAGGTAGGGGAAATGGCATTGTTGGGTCCGGATCTGGTCATGGAGGCTATCGAGAAGGTAAGGCTGATTAGAGAAAGGTTGAAAATATCCCAAAGTCATCAAAAGTCCTATGCCCATAAAAGGAGAAGGGATCTTGAATTTAAGGTTGGTGATTGGGTTTATTTGAAGGTATCATCCATGAAGGGTATGGTTCATTTTGGTAAAAAGGGTAAATTGAGTCCAAGAGTTGTTGGTCCTTATAGAATGTTGAGGAAGATTAGTGAGGTGGCCTATAAGTTGGAGTTGCCTAGTGAAATGGACTCGGTTCATCCGGTCTTTCATGTGTCTATGTTGAGGAAATGTGTGAATGGCCCGAATGTTATTGCCCCATTAGACGTCGTGGGTGTTGTTGAAGACAATTTGACTTATGAAGAGGTTCCAGTAGAGATTTTGGATAGACAAGTGAAGAGGGTGAGGAACAATGATGTGGCTTCCTTTGAGGTCTTTTGATGGAATTAACAAGTCGAAAGTGTTGCATGGGAGATCGAGGCAGACATGCAAAAACCAATATCCTTATCTCTTCCATTCTACTCAAGCCTAAGGTAGTAATCCTAAGTCCCCTATGTGATTTCAAGTCTTATGTTTTAGCCCCTATGTCATTTTTGCATGCATTCATGTTTATGTTGACAAGTTCATGGTGATTTTGACCCCTATGTCGAGATTTTTGAAATGCTATTTAAGTGCATCATTGCATTCTTGATGGGGCTGTTTCTTCATGATAACTCTTGTATGTAAGTTTCTTAGACATTCGGGGATGAATTTTCCCAAAGGGGTGATATTGAAATGACTCCAAAAAGTGCTCGAAAATGTGCCTCGAAACTCCCATAACCATAAATCCTATATATCTCAAAATTTGTACGTAATATCGAATATCCGACTTCATATTCTTATTCAAAGGGGAAAATTGAGTAGAAAATGGGTATAACCCCGATTTTAGAGCAACCGTAGCTTTGATTTTTCCAAGTTTGTGCAAAACAGTAGGGATGCACAATGGTACCGCGACGCAAACCAATCGCAGACCTATGTATTTTGTTGCCAGTTTTCTTACTTCATTCCAAGGCTTTGAGGTCTTGGGCCTAAGGCATATCATGTGTAAAAACACCTATACTTAGCCATATTTCAACACCATATCATACATGACATTCCCCAATACTCTCTCAAACACTTAAACAAATATTTGACTAAAATTTCAACTGCCAAATCTCATTTTGGATCTTAAGGAATTAACTCAAGCTTCAAGTTGTCATCTCAATATTCATCAATGAATTCTCCAAATTTAAGGTATATGGGTTTCAACCATTGATTTCTTTCACCCATGGTGCCCAAGCTTCCTTTTTACTTAAATTTCATGTTTCTAAGTTGTATTTACTTATTATGAATTTGACTATGAACTAAGTTGGGATTTCATAAAAGTGTGACTGTTTAAGCAAGTTTTGAGCTATGAATCTGTGATCTATTTTGAGATTTGATGAAGGGTTTTAATGTATATTGCATGAGGGTATTACCAAGTGTTGATGGGTTGATTTACTTCAAGTTTTCTTGCATGATTTCACTCTTGAATTGTATGGTTTTTTACTAGTATAACACACCCGCCAAGTGTTTGATAAAATGTCTGATTTTAGATTCTTGACCTACTAATGATCTATTGTATGACCTACGACTTGAAAGACTTTATGATGATGAAAGGAATGTTTACATGAGTTGTTTCCATGAAAAGTACTTATAGTATTGTAAGTTGACCATGCCTAATTGAGGTCGTGATGCCTCAATCACCATGGATGGTAGGGTGAGACAACCATCACCCAATTGAGGGGTTGATACCTCAATCACCATGGGTGGTAGGGTGATACAACAACCAGCCAATTGAGGGGTTGATACCTCAATCATCATAGGTGGTAGAGTGATACAACTATCAACCAATTAAGGGGTTGATACCTTAATCACCATGGGTGATAGGGTGATACAACCACCAACCAATTGAGGGGTTGATACATCAATCACCATGGATGGTAGGGTGTGACAATATAATGTTGGTCTCTTCTTACATATATAATATGTTCTATATAATCATGTTTTACTTCAATCATCATTCATACATATCATATTGCTACTATGTTATCCATTACTTATGATGTTGAATTTTGCCTATATTGCCTATCTCTTGTTGCATTGCATCCTACACACTTAGTACATTCAAACATACTAATGCATACTCTATGCATACATGATGTTACCATGCAAGAATTGGAGCTCCTCACGATCATCCTCATCTTCCACGTGGCTAGTACGATTTCTCTTATAGCAAGTTAGTGAGACATCAACTCCTAAGACATACTTCTCTTGATTTATTCTATGTATTGACTCTTCTTATGATGGAAACTTATGGCTATGATGGTGAGCCTGGAATCTTAGCCCCCGCTCCTATCTAGGTATTAGAGGTGTTGTTGGAACATTATGATATGTTAATGTTATACTATTGGCTTGTTATGTTCTATGGTAACAAAGATGTCCCTTAGCCCTGTATTTCCCCTTTATTATATCCATTGTTGTTGTTTTATTTCTTCTACGACCAAGCATCTATAATGATATGCTAACAGGCTTGTTCGGAGTCCTTAGGGATTCCCCATTCGCGATGTCACGTCTAGTCCTAGGCTTGGGCAGTGACATTACAAGAAGAGTTAAAAGGATTTGTTGTGTATTGTGATGCCTCAAGAATTGGTTTGGGTTATGTTTTGATGCAAAATGGTAAGGTGATAGCCTATGCCTTTGGACAACTTAAGATGTATGAAAAGAATTATCCTACCCATGATCTTGAGTTGGCCGTCGTGGCATTTGCTTAGAAAATTTGGCGTCATTATTTGTATGGGGTGCATATTGACGTGTTTACCGATCATAAGAGCCTCCAATATGTGTTCACCTAAAAAGACATCAACTTGAGACAACGAAGGTGGTTAGAGCTTCTTAAAGATTATGATATGAGTGTGCATTAACACCTAAGTAAGGCTAATGTTGTAGCCGATGCTTTGAGTAGGGTGCCTATGGGTAGCCTAGCATATGTTAATGATGGGGGCAAGGAGGTGGTTAGAGAGGTTCATCGGTTGGCTAGATTGGGAGTTATGTTGGATAAGGTTGATAATGGTGGTATTGTGGTTGTTAATGGCTGAAAATATTCATTGATTAAGGAGGTGAAGGCAAAGAAAGATCTTGACCCCACCTTATTATAATTGAAGGTCTTGGTGAGAGATGGTAAGGTGGAGGTTTTCTCCCAAGAGGGAGATAGTACTCTTAGGTACAATGGTAGATTGTGTGTATAGCGATGTATACAGATTTGAGAGAGAAGATTCTTAATGAGGCTCATAATTCTTCCTATTCTATTCACTCCGGTTCTACCAAGATGTATAGAGATTTGAGGGAAGTGTTTTGGTGGGGTGGCATGAAGAGAGAGATTGCAAAGTTTGTATTCGATTGTCATAATTGCCAACAAGTCAAAGCCGAACATCAAAGATCGGGTGTCCTAGCCCAAGATATAGAGATTCCTACTTAGAAGTGGGAGAAAATTAACATGGATTTTGTTTTTGGGTTGCCTAAGAATTGAAAGGGTTTTGATTCTATTTGGGTTGTGAAATGACCCCAAAAAGTGCCCGAAAATGTGCCTCGGAAGTGCCCAGAATCGTAATATCCATATATTTCAAAATCCATGTGTGATATCAAAAATCTGACTTCATAATCTTAGTCAGGGTAAAATTGAGTGGGAAATGGGTCTAACCCCGATTTTAGAGAAAAAGAATCACAATTTCGATTTTCCAAAATTTGCCTAGCCAGAAAGAGTATGCGCCCCTGGCGCGACGCGGCCAGGGCATGGACTAGTGTTATTTTTGCTCAGTTATTTTCAGTTTGCTCCAAGACTTTTAGGTCTTGGTCCTAATCCTTCCTATGCATGCAAATATCTATACTTAGCCATATTTCACCTTCATATCATACAAGACATTCCCCAATACTCTCTCATAAACTTAGACTAATATCTCACCCCAAATTTCAAGTCCCAAAACTCATTTGGCTCTTAAGGATTTCACTCAAGCTTCAACTGTCCATTTCCAATCTTCATCAAGGATTCTCCAAGGTCAAGGTATGTGGGTTTCAACCATTGAGTCCTTTCACCCATGGTGCCTAAGCTTCTTTTTTACCTAAATTACATGTTTCTAAGTTGATTTTACTTATGGGTCTTCTATTGTGAACTTGATTATGAAATATGTTGGGGTTTTGTAAAAGTGTGACTGTTTAAGCATGTTTTGAGCTATGACTCTTAGATTTATCTTGAGATTTGATGAAGGGCTTTGATGTATGTTACATGAGGGTATTACCAAGTTTTGGTGGGTAGTTTTACATTAAGTTTTCTTGCATGATTTCACTCTTGAATTGCATGGTTTTACAATAGCATTGCATACCCACCAAATGTTTGACAAAAAGTCCGGTTAATGTATCTTGAGTTGTTGAAGGCCTAATTCTTGGCATATGAGTTAAGTGACTTTATGATGATTAAAGGATGTTATGTATTGTGTTATGAGTTGACCATAGCTAATTTAGGGATGATGCCTCAATCACCTTGGATGGGGGTGGTAAGCCATCAACCAATTGAGGGGTTGGTACCTCAATCATCTCAGATAGGGGTGGTAAGTCATCAACCAATTAAGGGGTTGGTACCTCAATCACCATGGATGGGAGTGGTAAGCCATCGACCAATTGAGGGGTTGGTACCTCAATCACTTTCGATGGAGGGTGGTCATGTCCATCAACCAATTAAGGGATTGGTACCTCAATCACTTCTAAGGGGTGGCCTACCTTAGATTCCAAGTACTAAGTTGCTTGGTATATGATGATGGTCTATTCCTACATATGTAATATGATTTATGTACAAGCATGTTTACCTCAAGTATCACTCATGCATGTCATGTTGTTATATGATCATCTATTGCTTACTTATGCATCTTGACTATGTTGCTTATCTATTGTTGCATTGCATCCTACATGCTTAGTACATTCAAATATACTTACACATACTCTATGCCTACATGATGTTACCATCTAGGAATCGGAGCCCTATTTAATCATCATCATCCTCCACGTGGCTAGTGCGATATATCTCAAAGTAAGTGGTAAGTCCTCAACTTTGAGGACATACTTCTCTTGATTTATGCTATGTATAGACTCTCTTTCTTTATAGAATGCTTTGACTATGAGGGTAAGCCCGGTTGCTTGTCTTGGACCCCGCTCTATGTTTAGAGGTGTTGTAGGACAAGTTATGTAATGAAACTATGAGCCTTGACTCTCTTTAACTCTATGATATTTTATGATATAAAGATGTCCCTTAGCCCTACGTTCCCTTGTTTCTACTCTCTTATTGTTATTTTATTACTTTCATGAATAAGGATGTGTAATGATATGTTAAGGGGCTTGATTGGGGTCCCTTCGGGTTCCTGATTTGCTGTGTCACGTCTAGGCCCTAGGATTAGGTCATGATAGGTTGTGGTTGATAGAATGGCAAAGTCATCTCATTTTATACCAGTTAAGGCTACTTATGGTGGCGAAGATTATGCAAAGTTGTACATTCATAAATTAGTTAGATTTCATAAAGTGCCCTTGTCTATCATATTGGATCAGGGTGTTCAATTCACTTCTCACTTTTGGAGGTCCTTCCAAAGAGGTCTTTGTACCAAGGTAAAGCTTAGTATGGCCTTTCACCTTCAAATGGATGGCCAAGCCAAAAGAACTATCCAAACTCTTGAGGATATGCTCAGAGCTTGTGTTTTGGAGTTTAAGGGTAGTTGGGTTGACCATCTTCCATTGATTGAGTTTGCTTATAAAAATAGCTATCATGCAAGCATTGGTATAGCTCCTTTTGAGGCCCTTCATAGTAGGCGTTGTAGATCACCAGTTGAGTGGTTTGAAGTGGGAGAGATGGCTTTGTTGGGTTCGAATTTGGTTATAGAATCCTTAGAGAATGTGAGATTGATAAGAGAGAGGTTGAAAATATCCCAAAGTTGTCAAAAGTCCTATGCCGATGTGATGAGAAGGAATCTTGAATTTAAGGTTGATGATTGGGTCTATTTGAAGGTTTCACCCATGAAGGGTACGGTTCGTTTTGGTAAAAAGAGTAAATTGAGTCTAAGATTTGTGGATCCTTATAGGGTGTTGAGGAAGATTGGTAAGGTGGCCTATGAATTGGAGTTGCCTAGTGAATGGACTTGGTTCATCCAGTCTTTCATGTGTCTATGTTGACGAAGTGTGTGGGTGACCCAAGTGCTATTGTGCCTTTTGATGTTGTTGGTGTTGTTGAAGAAAATTTGACTTATGAAGAGGTTTCGGTAGACATTTTGGATAGACAAGTGAAGAGGTTGAGGAAGAAGGACGTTGCTTCCCTCAAGGTTCTTTGGAGAAACCAACAAGTTGAAAGTGCCACAAGGGAAGCCGAGGCAGACATGCAAAAGCAATATCCCTATCTCTTCCATATACTTAAGCCTAAGGTACTAATCTAAGTCTCCTCTGTGATTTCAAGACTTAAGTTTCAGCCCTCATTAATTTGCATACATTCATGTTTAAATTGACAAGTTCATCGTGATTTTAACTCTTATGTTGAGATTTTTGAAATGATGTTTTAGTGCATTGTTACATTCTTTTGGGGACTGATTCCTTCATGATTAATCTTCTTATGTACTCTTCTTTGACATTTAGGGACGAAGTTTCCAAGGGAGAGATATTGAAACACCTCAAAAAGTGCCCGAAAATGTGTGTCGAAAATGCCCATAATCGTATTTCCATATATCTCAAAATTCGTGCGTGATATCGAAAATCTGACTTCATATTCGTGATCAGGGGGCAAAATTGAGTCAAAAATGGGTCTAACCCCAATTTTGGAGCAACCATATCAAAATTTATTTTCCAAATATTACAAAAACTAGAATCGATCCGCGCCCCTGGCACAACGCAGCCAGAGAACGGACTTGTATATTTTTTTCTTAGTTTTTCTTACTTCAGTCCAAGACTTTGAGGCCTTGGGCCTAAGCTATCCCATCCGTAAAAACACCTATACTTAGTATTTTTCAACCCCATATCTCTAACACTTAGACAAATATTTCACCCAAAATTCTAGCATTCCAAACTCATTTCGGATCTAAGGATTTCATTCAAGCTTCAAGTCTCTATTCAAATCTTCATCAAGGAAATCTCCAAAGTTGAGGTATGTAGGTTTCAACCATTGGGTCCTTTCACCCATGGTTCCTAACCTTTCTTTTTACATAAATTACATATTTCTAAGTTGATTTACTTATGGGTCTTACTTATTACGAATTTGGATATAAACTATGTTGATATTTCATAGAATTGTGACTGTTTAAGCATATTTTGAGCTATGAATCTATGATCCATTATGTGATTTAATGAGAGGTTTTGATGCAACTTGTATAAGGGTATTACCAAGCATTGGTGGGTTGATTTACATTAAGTTTTCTCACATGATTTCACTCTTGAATTACATGATTTTGTACTAGCATTACACACCCGCCAAGTGTTTGATAAAATGTCCAGTTTAGGGTTCTTGAGTTATTGATGATCTATTGCATTACCTTGTGATTCAAATGACTATATGATGATGAAAGGAATGTATTTGTGTGTTGATTTCATGAAGAGTATTTATAGTGTTGCAAGTGACTACACCTTGTTGAGGGGGTGCTATGCCTCAATCACCTTGTCGGTGGGTGCTAGACTTGTACTACCATGTTGAGGGGTATATACCTTGACCACCTTGTCGGGGGGAGCTAGGTTCGTACTACCATGTTGAGGAGTATATACCTTGACCACCTTGTCGGGGTTTGCTAGGCCAGTACTACCATGTTGAGGGGTATATACCTTGACCAATATGTCGAAAGGTGCAAGGCCCATACTACCAATTGAGGGGTAGATACCTCAATCACCTTCCAAGGAGGTGCTAGGCCTTGGATTCCAAGTATTAGATGTTTGTTCTATGATGATGGTCTCTTTCTACACATGTAATATGTTCTATACAAGCATGTTTCACATTGAGCATTGATCATGCATGCCATATTTTTATATTACTTCCTATTGCCTAGGTATATGTATTTTGACTATGTTGCTTATCTCTTGTGGCATTGCATCCTACATAATTAGTACATTCAAATATACTAATGTATACTCTATGCCTACATGATGTTACCATGTAGAAACCGGAGCTCCACTTGATCGTCCTCCTTCTCCACTTGGCTAGTACTATCTCTTGAAGCTATTTTGGTGAGTCCTCAACTCTGAGGACAATAGCTATTGATCCTATATTATGTAAATACTCTTTTCTTTGTTTAGATGCTTATTACTATGAGGTGATCCCGGAAAGTTGTCTTGGCCCCTGGCCAATTTACATTAGAGGTGTTGTTGGACAAGTTATGTATTTATGCTTTCAGCTTTGACTCTTTGATGATTTATGCTATAAAAGATTTCCCTTAGTCCCTTTATCCTTACTTATATTCTTTTATTGTTGTTTAATTACTTCCAAGACCAAGGAATGTGTAAATGATATGTTAAGAAGCTTGTTTGGGGTCCCTTTGGGTTCCCATTCGTCATGTCATGTCTAGGCCCTAGGTTCGGGTTGTGAGACTTGAGACAAAGAAGGTGATTAGAACTCCTTAAATATTATAATATGAGTGTGCTTTATCACCTCGGTAAGGCTAATATTGTGGCCGATGCTCTAAGTAGAGTGTCTATGGATAGCCTAGCTCTTGTTGTTGATGGTGGCAAAGGGGTGGCTAGAGAGGTCCACCGGTTGGCTAGATGGGGGGTTAGGTTGGAAGAAGTTGATAATGGTTGTGTAGTAGTTGTTAATGGTTCTAAGTCTTCCTTGATTAAGGAGGTAAAGGCAAAACAAGATCTTGACCCCTCCTTGTTAGAGATGAAGACCTTGGTGAAGAATGGTAAATTGGAGGTTTTCTCCCAAGGGGGAGATGGTGCCCTTAGATACCAAGGTAGATTGTGTGTTCCTAGTGTTGATGACTTGAGAAACAAGATTTTTAGATGAGGCTCATAATTCTTCCTATTGTATTCACCCTAGTTCTACAAAGATGTATAGAGATTTGTGGGAAGTGTATTGGTGTGGTGGTATGAAGTGAGACATTGCCAAGTACATATCCGGATGTCACAATTGTCAACAAGTTAAAGACGAATATCAAAAGCCGGGTGGCCTAGCCTAAGATATAGAATTCCTACTTAGAAGTGGGAGGAAATCAACATGGATTTTGTGGTTGGGTCTCCTAAGACTAGAAAGTATTTTTACTCTATTAGGGTCGTGTTGATAGAATGACAAAGTGGGCTCACTTCTTACTGGTTAAAACTACTTATGGTGCTGAAGATTATGCCAAATTGTGCATTCATGAGTAGCTTAGATTGCATGCAGTGCCTTTTTCAATCATTCCAGATCATGGTGCTTAATTCAATTCTCACTTTTGGAGGTCTTTCCAAAGAGGTCTTGGTACCAAGGTTAAGCTTAGCGCGGCCTTTCACCCTCAAACGGATGGCCAAGCCGAAAGAACTATCAAACTCTTAAGGATATACTTAGAGCTTGTGTTTTGGATTTAAAGGGTAGTTGGGATGAACATCTCCCACTCATTGAGTTTGCTTACAATAATAGTTATCATTCAAGCATTAGTATAGCTCCTTTTGAGGCTCTTTATGGTAGGCATTGTAAATCTCCAGTTGGATGGTTTGAGGTACTAGAGATGTCCTTGTTCGGTCAAATTTTGGTCATGGAAGCCTTGGAAAAGGTGAGGTTGATAAGCGAGACATTGAAAACAGCCCAAAGTAGACAAACGTCATATTCCAATGTGAGAGGGAGAGATCTTGAATTTAGGGTTGGTGATTGAGTTTATTTGAAAGTCTCGTCCATGAAGGATGTAGTTCAATTTGGCAAAAAGGGTAACTGAGCCCAAGGTTTGTGGGTCCTTATAGAGTATTCAGGAGGATCGGTAAGGTAGCCTATGAGTTGGAGTTTCCCATTGAAAAGAATATGGTTCATCCAGTCTTCCATGTGTCTATGTTGAGAAAGTTTATGGATGACTCAAGTGCTATTATGCCTTTAGATGTTGTGGGTGTGCTAGAAGATAAAGTGACTTATGAGGAGGCTCCAGTAGAAATTTTGGATAGGCAAGTTAAGAGGTTGAGGAACAAGGATGTAGCTTCCGTCAAGGTCTTTTGGAGGAACCAACAAGTTGAAAGTGTTACATGGGAAGCCGAGGTGGACACGAGAAAATGATATCTATACCTCTTCCACTCTACTCAAGCTGAAGGTACTAATATAAGTCCCTTATATGATTTCAAGTCTTAAGTTTTAGACCTTATGTCATTTACATGTATTCATATTTATGTTGACAAGTTTATTATGATTTTTGACATTCATGTTGAGATTTTTGAAAGTGATGTTTAAGTGCATTTGTTACATTCATATTGGGCTGAAATCTTCATGATTACTTCTCTTATGTACATTTCTTTGACATTCAGGGACGAATGTTCCCAAGGGGGTGATATTGAGACGCCCCGGAAAGATGCCTCAGAAATGCTCATAATCGTAATTTCCATATATCTCAAAATCCATGCATGATATCAGAAATCCAACTTTATATTCTTGATCAAGGGGAAAAATTGAGTGAGAAATGGGTATAACCTCGAATTAGAGGACCCATAGCAAAAAATGATTTTCGAAAAATTTCAATTCCAATGGTTATCCGCGATGGCTCCATGACGTGGACCTGTCACGGAGTAATGTTGTGACTTCCTTGATTTTTCTTGTTTTGGCCTAAGGTATTGGGGTCTTAGCCCCATGCTCATCTATGCATTAAAACACCCATACTTAGCCATTTTTCAACTCTATATCAATCAAGACACTATCAAAACCCTCTCTAAACTTAACCAAATATTTCACCCAAATTCAAGTGTCCCAAGCCAAATTTTGGATCTCAAGAACTTTATTCAAGCTTCAGGTTCTCATTTAAATCTACATCAAGGAAATTCGCAAATTCAAGGCATATGGGTTTCAACCATTGTGTCCTTTCACCCATGGTGCCCAACTTTTCTTTTTATGAAAATAGTATGTTTTTAAGTTGTATTACTTATGGCTTTTATTTATTATGAGTTATTATTACAAATTATTTTGGGTTTTTATGATATGATGATTGGAAACACATATCTACCTATTTCAAGCTTATACTATGAGATGGTTTGTCTATTGTAACTATGCATGTTTTGAGCTATGAAACTATAATCTATTATGCGGTTTGATAAGGGATTTCAAGCTATCTTGCATGAGGGTTTTACTATGTATTGGTGGGTTGATTTACATTGAGTTTTCTCACATGATTTCATTCTTGAATTGCATGATTTTGAACTAGCATTACACACCCACAAAGTGTTTAATAAAATATCTTAACATGAATTCTTGGATTATTAATGGTCTATGATATGGTTTACAAGTTAAGTGACTTTATGATGATGAAGGGATTGCATGTATGTATTGAATTCATGAATAGTATCTATAGTGTTACAAGTTGATCACACCTTGTTGAGGGGGTGACATGCCTCAACCACTATGATGGGGGGTGATATGCTCATCTACCATTTTGAGGGGTATATGCCTTGACCACTATGATGGGGGGAGTGCCATGCCCATCTACCATATTGAGGGGTATACACCTTGGCCACTATGATGGGGGGTGCTATGCCGATCTACCATGTTGAGGGGTATATACCTTGACCACTATGATGGGGGTGACATACCCATCTACCATATTGAGGGGTAGATACCTCAATCACCTTCCAAGGGTGTGATACACCTTGGATTCCAAGAAATAGTTTGCTTGGTTTATGAGTATGGTCCCTTCCTACACATGTAATCTGTATTCTCAAGTTATATGTTTTACAAGCATGTTTTACTTCAAGCATTGATCATGCATGCCATATTATTACTATACTTACCCATTGCTAATGTTTATGCATTTTGAACATGTTACCTATGTCTTATTGCATTGCATCTTGCATACTTAGTACATTCAAATGTACTAATGCATATTCTATGTCTACATTATGTTACACCTTTGTCTTATTGCATTGCATCTTGCATACTTAGTACATTCAAATGTACTAATGCATATTCTATGCCTACATTATGTTACCATGTTGGGACCGGAGCATCGCTTGATCATCCTCCACGTGGCTAGTCTTGGCATTTTGGAAGAAGAGCTTTGGTGAGTCCTCAAGTTCTGGGATATTAGTTATCCTACTCTTGTCACTTGTTTTCTCATTATGTTGAACTCTTGATACTATGAAGGTGATCCCAAAAAGTGTCTTGGCCCATGGTCCAATCTATGATTAGAGGTGTAGTTGGAACAAATGATGTATTTATGCTATGAGCTTTGACTCTTCTATGTTTTATGCTATGAAAGATTTCCCTTAGTCTCAATTTTCCTTTTTATTATCTCTTGTTGTTGTTTACTTTGCTTTCGCGACCAAGGATATGTGATTGCTATTGTTAGAGCCTTGTTTGGGTCCCTTTTGGTTTCCATTTGTCGTGTCATATCTAGGCCCTAGGCTTGGGTCGTGACATCTCCCATGTAAGAGTTGAGGAATGAAAAAGGAAAAGAAAGAACAATGAGGAGTCCTAGAAGTAATGAAAACAAGAAAAATGTTTGAATAAGCTGAAAATTTTGAACTGAAAAAGGAATTGCTTGGAAAAGAGGATCATCCAAAAATTATTGAAAGATAGTGCAAAAATGGGAGATACATAGGTTGAAAGATCAAAAGCAAGAGAGGTGTCAATAGGAGTGAAAAAAGAATGAGGACAAAATGATCCATGAGCATGAAATGAATGTGTAGAGTTCAAGGAGGGATGAGCGACTAATATCCATATGCTATCCTACCCAACCTTAACCCTACATTACAACCCAAACAAAGCCCAATGGGATCCTAATCTGCAATAAAATCAAACGAACCCTAATTGAGAATAAATGGCAAGGCTATGGGTTGAAGCTTATAAGTTATTTCTCAATTAAGAGAGTGAATATTGAAGAGATCCTTTGAAAATAATACTATACTCTTTTGTGTGCAGGATCTTCTTTGGCATGAGGAAATACAGTGATGCTTTTAGGCAGGGAACAACAATTGCATAAACAATTGTGAATGTAGCCATATTTTGATTACTCTTTGGTCACCTCTTAAGGCTTCAAAATCATGTAAGTGGTCTGCGAAAATTCAAAGTTGGATGACAAAGGTAGACTTATATAAGTTTCACCCTATGGCCCTATTTGCAAATTCTGAATTGGATTGATTGGTGTTTGATTTGCTTAAGGGAAAGCAAAGGCTTAAGTACATGGAGGATGAGTTAGGGCCTAAGATCAGGCCAAAAGGCGTAGTCGATGGACATTGGGGTGTTGATGAGTCTATGTCTCGAACTAATGTTGCACTTAGAGTTCAAAGAAATATTATCCTCTGTGTGCAATTATGATCCAAATACTAACTAATATGCATGTGTTATCTTAGGAATGGAGCTAAAAGTAGACAAGTGGACAACACTCAAGGAAACATGGAAAAGGAGCAAAAATGTGAGAAAGACGGACAAAAGTAGCTTCGTTGACTTAGCTCACCAAATGCTCAGTGAGACAACCTAATATTTCAGCAACGAAGTCTCAAGTTCATCCTAGAAAGGTTATCAGAACAGAAGTCGCAAAATATATTTGACGTATCACCAAAAGGGATAAGGATTTGCATGCATTCATAATGCACTGACAAAATACAACACTTTTGTTGCTTAAAACATGGAATTTTGTGTGTTCTCAATGCGATATTAGTTGGTTTTATGTAGTTTTGTGTTTATGTTTACAGGATTACATGTTGGCACTGATTTTGTGGTAAAATTATAGAAGTTGTTGAATTGTGTTGTCATACAAGACCATTTATGGGTGATAGACCATTTTACGAGTCGTAGGATGGTCTCGTGGACAATTCCAATAAGGGGTTGTATTCTAAAGTTAATTCTACAAATATGCAGATGAGCTGTAAAGAGGTTTATGAGTTTTAGAAGATGGTTCATACCTTGAGGATCAGAGACTTGGACTTTCAAGAATTTCATCTGACGCAACCCCCTTACAAGTCGTAAACTACTTTACGAGTCACAGAGGGGTTTCATAGAGTTGAAGTCCAAATTTTCAGTAGCTGAGTGCGAGACCTCGATTATGGGCCTTGGAACGCAATATAGTCTGTAAGACACATTTCGTATGGCGTGCCAACCAGTTCTCCTATTTTGTTTAGGAATTAAATTTTAAATATTATAAATAGGTTTTTGAGGTTACTTTTCAAAAGTTTTTGCCCAGTACTCAGAGAAGTCAATATTTTGAGAGAGAAAATTATAAGATCATATTGGAGAGTCTTTGAGAACACTTGTGATTTAATTTTACCTTGACACTTGTGATTCTAATTGAAGATCATAAGTGTCTTATTATGTCTCTCAATTAACAATTCTTGTATCTACATATAGCATGAGTAGATGAAGAACTAACAAAGTAAAATAGGATAATTCATGATTCTTGAAGGTGTATATGCATGTATTAATTAACTCTCTTTGTTTTACATGTTTTCTAATGGTGGCCAACATTAGAACTCACCTAGTGTTACTGACTGGACCAAGGTAATAATGAATAGGAAAAGAGATTAATTAACAGGATTCGATTGATGTGTTCTCGTCTAGTCAACCAAACTGGGCCAAGGGGAGGTTGTCTTGGGACTAATGGGTAATGGTTAGTAATACACACTACGGAGATAGATCAAGTTGCATAGTGAAATTCACCTCTCATCTTTGATTAAAAGGGCTTGGTGAACATAAATTACCGTCCTGCATACTATACACTAGAAAAGAATTAGGATATCTGGTGACACTGAGTTGAGGAATCATAGGAAACACAATACCCTAGTTTTCTCTCCATTATTGATGTCTCTCTTGTGATAGCTAGTTTATTTATATTTCTCATTGATTATTGCAACCCCCCAGGGAAGTAAGTTGGTTAATCATTCAGATTGCAAATTGGTGAATTCTCTTGGTCTTCGTATTCCCTTGTGTGTTTGACCCTAAACTTTGTTAGGTTCTATTTCTTAACAACGACCACTTTATCCTCTCAAAAAGAGGTGTAACTTGGGCGACATTAAGATTTTGGTATCGCTATTAAGGAATATGGCTAGACTTAGTGAATTCATTAGTCATTCGAGTGTTAATCCTTAGTTCCCTTATTTTACTTTTGTTTGTTGTTTCTGTTCTTTTTCAGGGTATAGGTGCAGTGTATGCCTAACACACAGAGTCAAGACAATCCCTTAACTTTGTTTGATCTAGAGATCCACAGAACATTGAGAAGAATGGTAAGACAACACCAATAACGTGGCTAATGCAGCTCTGAACAGGAATAACAATGAGGATGCTGAGAAAGAAAACCCACCTCCTTTGGAGGATACTGCTCCACAGCCTTAGGATTTCAACGCTAATGCTTACCAGTGGTTTAGAGCAAGTTGAATCCTATGGCTATGGAAGTGACTGGAGCTATTGTGTTGCCACCTCTACCAGCAAACACAAAGTTCACAGTCTCAAGTGGGTTACTTCAGATGCTGCAAAATCGTGGGCTATTTGCGGGCTTACCGTTGGAGGATCCTCATAGCCACCTACACAATGTGGTATTCATCTGTAAGAGTATGATGGGAACACAAAATCTATCTATGGATGCTATGTGACTTCGTGTCTTCTCACTGTCTCATACAGGCAATGCAACATTATGGCCATCTGGGTAGTTATGGGCCTCAATTAAGTCTGAATAGCTTGGGTCCATAACTACCCTAAATTTTGATCCCGGTGTTTTCTTACATGTGTTCTTTTTCCCTATGAATATTTAATTTTTGTTGAATCAACAAGTTTAAGATATTTAGATAGTATTTATAGCATATAGTACCAACACATGTGGCATATATCATGTTTTTTGTTTTGTTTGAAAAAAGGATACCCATAACAAATTTGATTAGTAGTTAGATAGCAACCATGCATGTTTAGGTATGTGACAATGTTTGTTCTGATAAGTGAGGATATATTGAGATAAAAAAAAAGCATAATCTGAGAGTTTTTTTATTGATAATGTATGCAGTATCATATGAGTGTGAGCTTAATTTGCTAGATTCATATGTTTTGTGCAAATTTAGAACTTGCCCTGTTACTCTAAGTTAGATTGAAGATTAATTAGATTAGGAAAGGATCTTAGGTCATTGTTCTTAATAGTCCACTTAGCCTAAAATGACCAACCCAAACTATGATATAATCGCTTGTTCATAACGTTTGAGCCTAACATGTACCAATTCTTTAAAAACACCTGATTAACCTAACCTTTTTAGTCGTAAAATCCTAAAATTGGCCCTGGTCCTTCCTTAAACATTGTGCACCTTGACTGAGGCAAAAAGCCTAAGTTGAGGGTAGCTAAAAAAAGTGGCCCTGGTTCTAAGGACAGATATTGTGCACCTCAACACAAGTCAAAAGCCTAAGTTAAGGGTGGCTGGTGTAAGGGAATAACAAAACAAAAAGGGGTGTGTTAGTGACACAGAGAAAAGGAAACATCATGTATTGGGTGCAAGAAAAACAAGTGATGCGTTAGTTGTATGCTAAAAAGAAATATGAAGTATAAAAACAAGGCAAAAAGATTAAAAAAAATGAAAAAGAAAGCACCCAGAAAAGCTTGAAATTGAAAAAAGGGAGAATAGGGTGAAAATAACAGAGTTGGCAAAAGTGTAGAAAACGTAGTGTCACGGAGGGCCTTGAGTCAATATTTTATCATAATATCATACCAAAGCCCCTTAAGTCTATGTTACAAGCCGAGAAAGTCCTTAAGTGATCCTAGTCCAGTTAGTTGAAGGTCTAAGTCATGAGAATAGGGACAAGCCTATGGTATTAAACATTATGCATGAATATCTGTTGTGAGAGAGAGTGATTTTGTATAGTCTCACGGTTAAGCATCAAAACATCATTGAGGGTAAAATATGATACTTCTTTCTGTGAGGGCACTTGCATTGCATTGTTAGCACCAAACTTGTTTATTGATTATGGACTATTGATAATCCCTTACTTGTCATAGTTTTCTTGTCACATGTACCAGGGTGTTTTGGTTTGCTAAATAAATAACTAATCCTATTTTGAAAAGTTGGTGTTGGTATCTGAGTCTAAGATTTATATAATGTATGCTATTGAGTTGAGGTCAGTGTGTTACTGTATTTTTTATTTAGATTGAGTCTGTCGCTTGAGGACAAACAACAATTTTAAGTTGAGGGTGTTGATGTGCTGCCAAAACACAGTAATTTTGATGCTTAAAAGTTAGAATTTTGTGTGTTTTTAATGCGATGTTAATTGGATTTATGTGTTTTTCTGTTTATGTTTGCAGGATTACAGGTTGGCCTTGATTTTGGAGAAAACTGCAGAAGTTGCTGAGTTTTGCTATCATACGAGACTCTTTACGGGTCGTAGACCATTCCACGGGTCGTAGGGTGGTTTCATGGGCAATTCCAATGAGGGGTTATTTTCTGAAGTTCATTCTATGAACATGAAGATGAGCTGTAGAGAGGTTTACAAGTCGTAGATGATGGTTCATACCCTGAGTATCAAAGACTTGCACTTTCAGGAATTTTATCAGACAAAACCCCTTTTACGAGTCGTAAACCACTTTATGAGTCATAGAGGGGTGTTGTAGAGTTGAAGTCCAAATTTCCAGCAGTTGAGTAAGAAACCCCATTATGGGTTATGGAATGCAATATGGCCTGTAAGAAACCTTTCGTATGGCATGCCAACCAGCTCTCCTATTTTGTTTAGGACTTGAATTTTAAACATTATAAATGGGTCAAATCGCATAGTTAAATTTATCACTCACCTTTGACCAAAGGGCTCGGTAAACATAAATTTCCATCCCGCATTCTATACATCAGAAAAGAATTAGGTTATCCGTTGATACTGAGTGGGGGAATATGGGGCCCGTAGATGGATTTCATAGACCGATCCGACTAGGATTTTAATAGGGGTAAATTTGACATTTCATCTTTTTCTAAGTCCAAGCTATGTCATTTTGACCTTATCTATTTCCCTTATCAGATTATGCAACCCTAATTCATCTCATTCTTCCTCATTCCAAAAACACTCCAAGTCTCAAAACTCTCTCAAGCTCTTAAAGGCTTTCAAAAAAAGGGTGCAAGCTAGGGTTTCAAATCTTCCACCTCAAAATCAAGTTTCCTCTGTCATAATCACTTAGGTATGTGGGTTTGATTGTGGGAACCTTCCTTCCTACAAGTCCAACCAATCTTCTTCTCAAACTATATGGATTTATGGATTAATTTATGGGTATTTATGAACTCTTGTTACTTCATATACAGTATTTCCTGCCTTACATATTCAGTACATGAAGTAACAACTCAAATGAAATTATATATATGAAGTAACAACTCAAATGAAGTAACAACTCAGGAAATACTGTATATGAAGCAACAACTCAAATGAAATTATGCACTGGTGTAAGGATACGAGACCACCTTTGGTTATAATGTGGAATCACGTACTTTATGTCCTTTTTATTACTTTACCTTTACTGTATGATTTGTGCACAGTATGTAATATAAATTACCAGCTGATCAGTGGTAAATCTATATCAAGATCAGCCCCTGCTAGGCTGTTCCTTTTACCCCTAGGGCTACCCCCCATAACGGGATCGACCCTTGCTAGGTGATTCCTCCACCCCTCGGGTTACCACCTATCTATAAGCAATATACTTTATCTTTTATTTACCTTTGAGATGATTCTTTTGGTGATCGTAACATTTGAGCTGCAGGACTATAAACATAGCATGTGACATGTAAATAATCATACAAGATAATATGATAATGAAAAGAATACATTACATAAATAATGAAATATGTATGAGATGAAACAACTCGTGAACTTCATTTAGCAACATCCGTGTATCTTGGTAACCAAGTATATTTGTAGATTTGAAGGTGACTATGTATGGGAGCATATGAAATTGTGAAAGAGTGGAGACTCAGTTAATAGTTGTGTCAGAGTTGGTAAGTGTCTTTATGTGCCAAGGAAGAATCTAGATTTCATGCCAAGTAATACGAAATCGAGTAGCCTTACGTACCTCGATGTATGACCTTATTATTACCTCGGAGTAACCTCCTTTTCCCTCAAATATTTATCTTTAATATAGTAGACAATAATACTGGTATTAGCATCTAAGAAACACTTCTTGGCAGTCCAATCTTATAAAAAAAGTAATATCCGGGCAGCAAGCTTATATTTAGCGACCCAAAGGCATTCTTTCAACCTTTCCACTTATAATCATATTTTCTAATTAATCATTCTTATGTACATGTAATATACATTTTGTTTTATATCCTTAATAGTCTTACAACAATCACAAGGGTAAGACAGAACAATCTTACTCAATACATAAATAGGCAGCATCACATTACGTACTCTCGCTACATTTCGACGTCAATAATCTCGAACCTATTTCAACTTTAACCAGACTGTATCCAACATTATTTACACATAAAACTAGTTGTACAATAGTCCATAAATAGTCCCAAAGTAGGTGAAGTTTATGGAACAACAATTCCCAACTACCAGCCCACAAGTTCGTACTAAGAACACAATTGCGATATCATATAAGAACTCACTTTTGCGGACTGTAAAAGTAGTGCTGAAGCTTGGTTACATCACTAAAAAACTAAGCCTTGTTAAAAGAATAAATATTACTTCATAATTCATCCATTTAAGAAGATAAAAGCCTCTTAATTAACAAGAAAAGTGCACAACCATCCTTAGGACACATGTTGTCCAAATTTTTAGCACACGTATAACTAGCATATACTTATTGTTTTTTATAAGCAAATCAAATCAAATTCACAAGTAGATTTACTTACCTTTTTAACCTCAAGGTTTATGTCTACTTTAGGAACCATTGTGAGGTTGTGAGGGCTGCTTTGTATAAGTTGAAAGAGAGCACAAAGTAACCTAGAAATGCAGATTTTTTGTCCAAATTAAAATGGCTTAAGGGAGCTCTTTTAAATCCTTTTTAAAGCAAGATTTTAACTGACTTACTAAGGCATTTTTAGCATTACTTTATTAAGTTGGTGATGCAGCTTCTTGCCCCTTTCACCTGGCCTTAAGGGGCTCCAAATTGATGGGCCTTTGCTATCCATTTTTCTCCTTTCTCTTTAGTTAATTTGGGCCCAAATTATCAAATGAACTGTGATTTACTTGGGCTTTTTGATATTATTCTTGGGATGGAAATATAGTCCATTTATGAGGTGAAAACATGGGTCAAAATTACACCCTTAACTTGGAGTTTATTCTTTATCGAACTTGGACAAATTCGACATTCGGCCTTCATCTCCATTTAGCTAGAAAATTTAAACGAAGCACATAGGTGACTCACCTTCTAGCTTCATAAGTCCTACAAGTACCTCAATTCTCTCATCTCACTTAAGGCCTCTAACTCCCCAATTTGGCTTAAAACTTATATGCTCTCACTTGTCTTAAACGCTAGACATAAATATAGCCCTGTCGTTCAAACGTTAGGCACTTGTAAAATTGGTTCTCTTTCTACCAATGCATATCATGTTTCATATGCATAGTAATAGTACACGTAAGATATGGGGTGTTACAGGTTTTAATACATGTTGCTTGAGGGTGTTACCAAGTCTCTATTGATGGTTTTACATTCAATCTTCTAGCATGATATCACTCTTGAATGACATAGTTTTACACTAGCATCACGCATCCGCCAAGTGTTTGATAAAATTTTGGTTATGGTTTATTGAGAAATATAGGGTCCAATGCATATCTTATGAGTTGAATGACTTTATGATGATGAAAGAGATGTTTGTATATGTGGAATTCATGAAAAGTGCTTATGGTATTGCAAGTCGGTTGCCTTAATGAGGGGGTACCAAGCCTCAATCACATTGACGAGGGGGTGCCGAGCCTCAGTTTCCTTATTGAGGGGGTACCAAGCCCAATCACCTTGACGAAGGGGTGCCAAGCCTCAGTTGCCTTGTTGAGGGGTACCAAGCCTCAATCATCTAGTCGGAGGATGGCATGCTCGTAATTCCAAATGAGGGGTACTTACCTCAATCATCTTTTAAGGGGATGGTGTGCTAAGGAGATCAGGTAATGGTTTGTTTAGCTTATGATGATGGTCTATTCCTACACATGTGTTCAAATTCTATTTAAGCATATGATTTACTAGAATATGTTACTTCAGGCATTGATCATAGATACCATGTTGATGTATATACTTACCCTTGTTTATGATTATGCATTTCGATTATGATGCCTATCTCTTGTTGCATTGCATCCTACATACTTAGTACATTCAAAAGTACTAATGCATACTCTATGACTATATGATGTTACCATGTAGGAACCGGAGTCCCTCTTAAGCATCCTCCTCCACGTGGCTAGTATGACCTATCTCAAGCTAGTTGGTGAGTCCTCCATTTTTGGGGACAATGACTATTCTCTCATTGCTATGTATTAAGACTCTCTTCTATTGATATATGTTTCCTACTGACTATGAGGGTGAGCCTGGTTGTATGTCTTGGATCTATGTAGTAGAGGTGTTGTTGGACATGTTATGTATCTATGCTTGAGCCTTGACTCTCTTGTTCTTAATGTTTATGATATGAAAGCTTTCCCTTGGTCCCTTTGCCCTTGTTTCTAATTCTTTTTATGTTATTCACTTGTTTCCGCGATCAAGGATGTGTGATTATATGTTAAGAGGCTTGTTTAGGGTACATTCGGGTTCCCCATTCGCCGTGTCACGTCTAGGCCCTAGGCTTGGGTCATGATACTCGACCCAAGGGGTCCTCATATAAAGTCTTGGTCTATGTGTCACTCACAAGTTCATTTTATTTACCTAAATAGGCTTTTACTAGTGGATCTAACTTGGTTATGTTACCCACTATGTGAAGTTATATTTGGTTTACCTTGGCAAGTAGACCACTCCTTTATTCGGTGTCGAGCGAACATTGGGATTCAAAGTAGTAGGTCACTTGGTCTTATATGTTGGTTAGAGTCTCCTTCCACATATGTATATACATTATGCAACTTTGACTATTTTCATGCATGATTTGACTTAAGCATTGATTATACATGTCATATTAAGCTTATATTTATTGACTATGATTAGGCATCTTGATTATTATGGATTATGTTCCTTGTTGAATTGCACCCTGCATACTTAGTACATTCCAAGTACTAACACATGCTTTTTTCTTACAAGATCTAACTGTGTAAGGATTGGAGCTCCTATTCATCCTCTTCCTCAACGTGGCTAACTAGTATCCATTGAAGATTACTATTGGTAAGTCCTCCATTTTGGAGACAACATCCACTTTATTTTTATGCTTTTGTTAAGACTTACCTATTTTAGACTTTTTTTTTATCTTTTGAGGGTGAGTGTCCGAGATGTCTTGATCCCCGTTCCACTCATATTAGAGGTGTTGTTGGATATGGAAGTTTATGTATTGAGTTTGATTCCTATTATCTTTATGTAATTGTGAAGGCTTCCCTTAGTCCCTCTTCCCTTTTATGCTTGTTGTATGTGAATAGATGTGATGGAAGTTCCAAATCCCTAAATGCCCCCATAGCGTGAGTCATATTTACCCGTCCCTTAGATTTATTTGCTATGTGGTTCATGAAAATCCTATTCCCTAATTATCCCCATAGCGTGAGTCCAAAGCCCCGCTTTCCTTAGATATAATGTGTTATGTGCTCATTTCTCTTTTATGTTTCCGCTAAAGCCAAGTATGTGTTATGCTTGCTTAAGAAGCTTATTCAGGGATCCCCTCAAGTTCCCATTCGGCGTGTCATGCCTAGGCTATAAGCTTGGGTAGTGACAAGCTTGGTATCAGAGTACTAGGTTTATAAATGGTCTTCGGAAATCCAACACACCGTGTCAAGTAGAGTCTTATTTGTGATTGTGAAGCATGCCATAACTATGAATGGGAAGCTATTAGGCGATTTAAGAAATGGTTCACTTCTTCATGATCTATGTCATGCCTTAGATTTAAAATAAGATTTCCTACCCTAACGAATGGTCTTTTTCTTCTATAGATCATGCCATAACCAAGGAGAATGGCCCAAAACGCTCCCACACCCGAGGAGAGTCCGGCCCATCCAGCTCATAAAACTCCCCAAGAGGAAAGGGTTATGCATGTCGAATACCAGAATGCCATCTCCATGTTGGCACAAGCCATGACCAACTAATTGAATCAAGGAGCCCAAGGTCCTCATGCTCCCACCTCGGCTTCAAGAGTTAGGGATTTCATAAGGATAAACCCTCTAGAATTCCATGGCTCCAAAACGGAAGAGGACCCCCAAGAATTCATTGATGAAATATACAAAGTGCTACCAATTATGGAGGTGAGTTCGGAGGACAAGGCGGAACTTGTGGCCTATCAACTCAAGAGTGTTGCACAAGTTTGGTTTAGTAAATGGAAACTTGGGAGGAGGAATGATGATCCCATCCCATATGAGGAATTTAAAGCCACCTTCTTTAATGGATTTGTCCTTATTAAGTTGGGAGAGGCAAAGATGATGGAGTTTATAAATCTCAAGTAAGGCTCCATGAGTATGAGGGAGTATTCCCTCAATTTCAACAGGCTTTCTAAGTATGCTCCTCACTTGGTTGCCGACTCTAGGGCAAGGATGAACAAGTTTGTATCGGAGGTATTTGACATGGTGAATGAAGAATGTCATATCGTTATGCTTGTAGGTGATATGGACTTGTCTCGGCTCATGACCTATGCCGAGCAACTTGAAGGGGAGATACTTTGGAAGAGGAGTGGTGGCAAATGCTTGAGGCTTGTTATGGGTGTGGAAGAGTGGGCCACAAGTTTATTAATTTCCTCTGCACTTAAAACAAGGGAAAGGATAGTCATCCCCAAGGACAAGGTGCTCAATTTTATCAAAAGGAACAAGGAGGCCAACAAGGGGTGCTCCACGTCACAATTCTATGCCTTTCAAGGGAGGAAAGGAGTGGAGGAGGTGTCCGATGTTGTTACCGATATATTAAAGGTCTATGATTATGATGTGTATGCATGCTTTACTGTATCCAGGTTCTACTCTCTCTTTCATTACTCTTTTTGTTGCTAACAAGCTTTATGTGTGTCCCGAGTTGTTGTGTAGACCCTTCGAGGTGTCTACCACCATTGGTGAGTCCATTATCGCTAGAAGGGTCTATAAGGATCGTCAAATGTATATATTGCATTAAGTGTCGCCTTGTGATTTTGTTGAACTTGACATGGTGGATTTTGATATCATTCTTGGGATGGATAGGTTACATGCACATCATGCTTCTGTTGATTGTTGAACTCGTAAGGTTAAGTTCTAATTTCCTAATAAGCTCATCTTTGAGTGGGAAGGTCATAATTCGGTGGTTTAGGATAAGTTTATCTCTTGTCTTAAAGCCCAAAAATTGATTTTTAAGGGTTGCATTTACCATCTCATAAGGGTTTGGGATATTGAGTCTAAAGTCCCTCCTATCCAGTCAGTTTTGATTGTCAATGAGTTTCTTGATGTCTTTCCAGATGAACTTACCGGTGTCCCTCCTGAAAGAGAGATAGATTTTGGTATACATCTCCTTCCCGATACTCAACCCATTTTTATTCCTCCTTACCATATGGCCCCGGCGAAGTTAAAGGACAATTTAAAGGATCTGTTGGAGAAGGGTTTTATAAGACCTAGTAAGTCACCTAGGGGTGCACTAGTGTTGTTTGTAAAGAAGAAAGATGGTTCACTTAAAATTGCATCGACTACCGGCAACTCAATAAGGTCACAATAAAGAACAAGTAACCCTTGCCAAGGATAGATGACCTATTTTATCAACTACAAAGGGCTATTGTTTTTAAGATTGATCTTCGATCTAGGTACCACCAAATAAGGGTAAGAGAATGTGATATTTCCAAGATGGTTTTTCGGACTAGATATAGGCATTTTGAATTTGTAGTGATGTCATTTGGCTTAACTAATGCACTGGCAATATTTATAGATCTCATGAATAAGGTCTTTAAACCCTACCTTGACATGTTCGTGGTGGTCTTCATAGATGACATATTGATTTACTCCCAGAGTGAAAAAGAGCATGTGAAGCATTTGAGAGTAATGTTGCAAACGTTTAGAGATGATAAGTTGTTTGCTAAATTTGATAAATGCGAATTTTGGTTGAAGGAAGTTGCATTCCTAGGGAATGTGGTGTCGGGTGATAGAATAAAAGTGGACCCTAAGAAAGTAGAAGTGATAAGGAATTGGCCTAGGCCCTTGACTCCAATGGATATTAGGAGTTTCTTGGGCTTAGCAGGGTATTAGTTGAGGTATGTGAATGGTTTCTCCTCAATTTCTTCCCTTTGACAAAATTGACTCAAACGAAGGCAAAATTTGTGTGGAGCGATGAATGTAAAAGGGGTTTTCAAACTTTGAAAGATAAGCTTACATTTGCTTCTATTTTGGCTCTACCAGAAGGGTTGGAAGGGTTTGTGATTTATTATGATGCTTCAAGGATTGGTTTAGGGTGTATGTTAATGCAAATGGCAAGGTCTAGCATATGCCTCTTAAAAGCTAAAGGTGTATGAGCGTACTTATCCCACCCATGATCTTGAGTTAACGGCCATGGTATTTGCTTTGAAAATATGGCATCATTATTGCATGGGGGTTCAGGTAGATGTGTTCACCGACCACAAAAGCCTCCAATTTGTGTTCACAAAAGGATCTCAATTTGAGGAAAAGAAGGTGATTAGAATTCCTCAAGGACTATGACATGAGTGTGCACTATCATTTCGGCAAAGCTAATGTTGTGGCCGATGCTCTAAGTAAAGTGACCATGGGAAGTGAGCTCATATTCGTGATGATTTTAAGGAAGTGGCTAGAGAAGTTCACCGGTTAGCTAGGTAGGGAGTTAGGTTGAATGAAGTTGAAAATGGAGGTGTGGTGGTTATTGATGGTTCCAAATACTCTTTGGTTGAAAAGGTCAAGTCCAAGCAAGACCTTGACCTTACCTTACTAGAATTGAAAACTTTGGTGAAGGATAGTAAAGTGGAGGTTTTATCCCAAGGACGAAATGGCTTCCTTAGATACCAAGGTAGGATGTGTGTGCCTAATATTAATGGGATAAGGGATTTAATCTTGCAAGAGGCACATAATTCGTCCTACTCTATTCATCCCCATTCTACAAAGATGTATAGAGATTTGAGGGAGGTTTATTGGTGGGTGTTCTGAAAAGAGATATTGCTAAGTTTGTAGCCGGTTGTCACAATTACCAACAAGTTAAAGCCGAACATCAAAAGCCAAGTGGCCTAGCCCAAGACATAGAAATTCCCACTTGGAAATAGGAAGAGATCAATATAGATTTTGTGATTTAATTGACAAAAACTAGGAAACACTTTGATTCTATTTGGGTTGTTGTTGATAGAATGACAAAATCATCTCATTTTTTACTGGTTAAAACAACTTATGGTTCCAAAGATTATGTCAAGATATATATTCATGAGTTGGTCAAGTTGCATAGGGTATCATTGTCGATTATTTTGGATCGTGGTGCTCAATTCACTTCTCACTTTTGGGGATCCTTCCAAAAGGGTTTTGGTACCAAGTCAAGCTTAGTACGACATTTCATCCTCAAATGGATAGCCAAGCCGAAAGAACAATTCAAACTCTTGAGGATATGCTTAGGGCTTGTGTTTTAGAGTTCAAAGGAAGTTGGGACAAATATCTTTCACTCATTGAGTTTGCTAACAACAATCGCTATCACTCTAGCATTGGAATGGCTACCTTTGAAGCCCTATATGGCAGGCGATGTAGATCCCCGTTGGGTGGTTTGATGTGAGGGAAAATGTTTTATTGGGACTGAATTTGGTCGTGAAAGCTTTGGAAAAAGTGAGGTTGATGAGGGAGAGATTGAAGACGGCTCAAAGTAGGCAAAATCCTACTCCGACACAAGGAGGAGAGATCTTGAGTTTGACTTTGGTGATTTGGTGTATTTAAAGGTCTCACCTATGAAGAGTGTGGTCCGGTTTGGCAAGAAGGGAAAGTTAAGCCCAAGGTTTCTAGGGCCTTATAGTATTGTAAAGATAAAGTTTCCCCCGGAGATGAGTCTGGTGTATTCGATCTCCCATGTGTCTATGTTGAGAAAGTGTGTAGGTGACCCAAGTTCTATAGTACTCTCGGATGTTGTAGGTGTTGTAAAAGATAACTTGACTTATGAGGAAGTCTTGGTTGAAATACTTGATAGATAAGTGAAGAAGTTGAGAAACAAAGATGTGGCATCCGTTAAAGTCCTTTGGAGTAACCAACAAGTTTAAAGTGCCACATGGAAAGCCGAAGCCGATATGAAGAAGCGATATCCCTATCATTTCCATTTCAATCAAGCTTGATGTGATATGATTTTCCCGTCTTAGAATGTCCTCTCCTTGCATGCATTTTCATGATATTCATGCATGTTTATGTGAATTTGAGGTTGCATTATAAATGATATTTAAAACATGGTTTAAACATTTCAAATTGTTAGAGCAACCATTCGCAGAGAGGTCGAGCAGTTGGAGATGGCGGCCAAGTTAAATGGTGTATTGGGACCCAAGAATAGGCCTTCTACCAAACACTCAGGTGTTGTCAGCATAAATTCGGAGCAAGCGATGAGAGATGAAGAAACCATGCAAGCGCTTGCTCTGAATGGTAACACCATGGAGGTGCTAATAAAACATATGCAGGAACTGGTTTATTCTAGAAGCAATCATAAAGGCTACCACAACAGGCAAAGGGGGTGGGAAAGATACACAATCTGGTATCACAAAGATGGCTACAAGAATGGTCATTATGTGCCACCACACAATCGTAACACTAGTGCCAGTAATCCCAGGATTGAGGAGTTGCTTTACCAACTATTGAGGAAGGCTGACACACAGGATGAGACCTTGCAAGGAAATAAGTCTGACATCTCTAACATAAACTAGAAGATCGAATCTCATTCTGTAACTATCAAACGGTTGGGACAATAGTTTGTTCAAGTATCAACTCAACTTGGTCAATGTCCGAAAGACACATCACCCAGCAACATGGTACAGAACCCTTAGAATAACGAGCAGTGTAAGATCCTTATTACTCGTAGTGATAATGATGAGAGCACCACCGATCCTTCTATGATTGTTAATGAAGAAGCATGGAAACTTGGTGAAGTATGATTTACCATGTTGTCCAAGTCATGTCGCGGCAATAAATCAGGGGCTGCTTGGGAGGCAACCCAAGGTACACATCGGTGTTTAGGCGCTCAGGTATGTTTCTTTTGACCTCGGTACTTTATTTTGCATTTTTGATGTGCATTGAGGACAATACTCCTTTTTTTCGATGGGATGTGGGTAGTTATAGGCCTTACTAAAGTCTTAATAGCCTTGGCTTATAACTATCCTGAATTTTGATCCTAGAGTTTTCTTGTTTGTGTTCCTTTTCTCCATGGATATTTAATTTCAGTTGAACTGACATATTTAGGATGTGTAGGTAGTATTGGTAGCATATAATAGTAATATCTGTGGCTTATATGTGTTTTTGTACGTTTTGTAAAAAATGATATCGATCAAATTTTTGTTAGTTGGTCTAGATAGCAACCATCCATGTTTAATTGTGCTGACAGTGCTTGTTCTGATAAGTAAGGATAAAATTGAGATAAAATATATGATGTGAGAGTCTATGTTGATAATGTAATCAGTGCCATGTGAGGGTGAGCTTACTTTGCTAAATTCATGTATGGTATTTCAATTCAAAAATGGCCCTGTTACTCTGATTTAGAATGTAGGTTAATTCGTCAGGAAAGGATCTTAGGTCGTTGTTCCTAACAGTCCACTTACCATAAATAACCAACCAAATGTGTGAAAAATCTCTTGACCCTAATGTTTAAGCCTTACATGTACCTTTTCTTTGTAAAAACGTACGTAACCTGGCCTTATTAGATATAAAATCCTGAGATTGGCCCTGGTCCTCCCTTGAACATTGTGCACCTTAATTGAGGCAAAAAGCCTAAGTTGAGGGTGACTACCAAACATAGCCCTGGTTCCTAGGTTGGATATTGTGCACCTCAACTTAGGCCAAAAGCCTAAGTTGAGGGTAGCTGGTGTAAGGATAAACACAAAATGAGGAGGGAAGTTAGTGATACATGGAAAAAAAAAGAAGAAAAGAGTATGTATTGGGTGCAAGAAAAATGAGTGATGCCTTAGCAATGAATTAAAAAGAAAAAGATGTGCAAATACAAGGCAAAAAGTTGAAAAATGATGATAAAGCACCTAGAAAAGCTTGAAATAGGAAAAAGGGAGAATAAGATGGAAAGTAACAGTGTTGGTAGGGCAAAAATGTAGAAAAACATAGTGTCAAGGAGGACATTTAGTCATTATGTTCCCAAATCATCATACTAAAGCCCCTCGAGCCTACGTTCCAAGCAGATAAAGTCCTAAAGTGATCCTAGTCCAAGTTGTCAAAGGCCATGATCATGAGTATAGGGGAAAGCATATGGTATTGAGCATGATATTTGAATGTCTTTTATAAAAGTGAGTGATTTTGCATAGTCCCAAGATTATACATGAAAACATTATTATGAGTGAGATGTGGAACTTCTTTCTATGATGGCACTTGCATTGCATTATTAATATTAGAGTAATTCAGTTATTGTGGCTTGTTGATAACTACCTCGCTTGTCATAGTTGCATTATCAAATACACTAATCTGTGTTGGTTTGCTCACTATCTATCTGATGTTTTTTGAAAGTGGTGTGGGTATCTGTGCTTAAGTTTGATTTGATATATCCTATTAGATTGAGGTCTGTATGTTATTATGCTGCTTATGTAGATTAATTGGAGGACAAACAATAATTTTAAGTTGAGGGTGTTGATGTGCTGTCAAAATACATCACTTTTGATGCTTAAAACTTGGAATTTTCTGTGTTCTCAATACGATATTAGTAAGTTTGATGTGTTTTTGTGTTTGTTTTACAGGATTTCAGGGTTGGCACAATTTTTTGGCGAAGTGTGCAAAAGTTGCTGAAAGTGAAGTTCCATGAAACCCTTTATGGGCCGTAGAAGATTCTATAAACTGTAAAGCTAATTTCGTGTGCAAATGCAGTGAGGGGTGTATTTCTAAAGTTAAGTCTACAAACATGCAGATGAGCTGAAGAGGACATTACGAGCTGTAGAGTTGGTATCATGCCCTGAGGATCAGAAGGTGGGGATTTGTTGAAAGTCCATGAGACGAAACCTCGTACGGGTCATAGAATCTTATATGGGATGTAGATAGGTGTCATAGAAGACAACCCCAGAATTGAAGCAGTAGTCCATAAAAGTCCGATTACGGGCAGTAAATTGTTATACGACCCGTAAAGACCCTCGTAGAGCCTACCGACCCAGTTATCCTATTTTATTTTGATTTTGTATCTCAAACACTATAAATAGGTTTTATAGGTTATTTTTCATATATAACGAAGAGGAAATAATAGAGGAACATTAGAGAGTTTGAGAAACACTTGTAAAACTTTATTTCATCTTTCAATTTCAATCTTGTGATTCTCATTGAAGACTTTGAATTTCTTGTGCTTAATTCTTTTGTGTGAGTGCTCAATTATGTTATTCAAATTCATAAGTCTTGCATTTTACACTTATCATGAATAGCTAAATCTACAACTAGAATTTTGGGAACCATGAAGAACTAACAAAGTAAAACCGAATAATTCGTAAAAAGTGCCTGCATGTATTAATTAATTATCTTCGTATTGAATGCTTTCGAATGGTGGCCAACATTAGAACCTGCCTAGTGTTACTGACTGGATCAAGGTAGTAATGAATAGAAAAGAGACTAATTAACAGGATTCGATTGATGTTTCTCATCTAATCAACCAAACTGGACCAAGGGGAGGTTGTATTGGAACAATAGTTAAGGGGTAGTAGTCACATTGTGGGGATGGACCAAACCACGCAGTGAAATTCGCCTCTTGTATGTGCCAAAGGGTTTGGTGAACTTAACTTACCATTTTGCATGCTACACACTGGAAAAGAATTCGATTATCTGGTAATACTGAGTTAGGAAATCATATGGAACATAATACCTTAGCTCCTCTTCATATTGGTTTAACACTTGTTTTAGCTTAGCATTACTTTCATAGTTATTATAACCCCCCCTCTCCCTCCTTTGGAAAGATAAGTTGGTGAATCAACCCGAATTGCAATTGAATTCTTCTCAGTCAATAATATTTCCTGTGGGTTCGACCCTAACCTTGGTTAGGTTATATATCTTGACAATGACTGTTTTAGCCTAAAAAAGGAGGTGTAGTTTAGGTGACATCATGATGCAACCCAACCTTTAAAGTTTGATATTGTTTTCCATATGACCATTATGGCTAAACACTACTCTGCAAGAAGACATGTGCAGGTTGAAAGAACAAGTGCCAGGCATTACGGTGGTACAACATTAATTTAGGAGTCCATATCTACCTATCATGCATCCATTAGCCTAATAGAAAGATGCTGAAATAGATGGTGGTGAATTTGAATGCCCAAGGTAAAAAAATGGTAGACTATGAGCAAAATGTTCAAGAATTGCAATAGGTTATGTATGAGTCATAGTTTACAACTCAGCAATAGCAAGGTGCAACATGATCGAGTGCGAAAGGCGTAGGGGACTAATTAAATTTCTCTCTGAAATTCCTGTATAAAGCACTCATTCAATCGCCACCTCCTCTCCATTCCAGCCCTCTCCATCCTTTTGTCGCCACCATCTCCTTTCTTTCCACCATCCCTACTTCCGTCACCACTATTACCTCCTCCATTACTATCATCACCTCCTCCTATTCCTTCTCTATTACCATCGACCTTCTTGTTCCCTCCTTCTCCACTACTACCACAACGTTTTCCTCCTCCACCACCATCACTATCACCGCTATAATAACCATCACCACCTCCTTTACCACAACATGTGTTACAACAAACATATCTACAAGTCATCTGTTGTAACAAAAAGATCATCTGTTGCAATAGAAGGGTCATCTTTTATGACAAAATAGTCATCTGTTATAACAGAATGATCATCTATAAAATTTCTTTCAACAACTTAATTTTTTTAGTAGTTGCTGCAACAAACTTCAACAATTGCTATTTTTGCAAATGTTTTTCATTGAATTTTAAAAAAGTCTTCAAAAATTTTAAATCAAGGCAAAATAGTTCGTTAAAATAAGAATCAAAAAGAAAAAAAGAAGAAGAGTATGATAAAAAATGATGAATGTTGACAATGATGGTAAAGAAGAATAAGAAGAAAAAAAAAATAGAGGAAGAGAGAAAGAAATAAAGAAAGAAGAAGAAGAAGATGAAGGAGAGAGAAATTTGGAAAAAGAAAGAATGAAAAAACTAGCGAAGGAGGGAAGACTTTTTAAAATTTTAGAAATATTAATTTTTAACTATTCTAATCAATTGAAATTTTTTTGTCACCTCCCACTTTGTTCCAAAGCAAGTATGCTTTAACTAAGGGTCTGTTTGGAAAACAACCTGGTGATTGGAATTGGTGTAATTATTAGGTAGTAATTATCCGTGTAGTAATTAACTTGACCTATGTATTTGCCATAATGTAATTACAATGCTGTTTGGTTGCACAAGTGTATTTACAAGGTTATATTAAATTTTAAAAATAAAAATTAATTATCTAAACTTAAAATTTATATTTAGAAAAATAAATGTGCTTATAAAAAATATTAAATGAAGTATTTAATATATGTCGTCTTTTAAAAATATATTAATTAGTAAACATATATTCTTAACTAATATTATAAAAAAATATTTATATTTTTCAAATTAGTATATTTTTATTAAATTAATCATAAAAACTAAATTACAATAGCATGTTTAACAAAAATATTAATATTATAAATGCTAGTAGTCTTAAAGAAAAGGAAAACATAATGCTATAACCTTATTGAACATAAAATTCTACTTTAGTTTAAAAATTAGAATATTAACAAAATTATGTTAACAAAAAATTAATTGAAATAATAAAAAATAACTAATATAAAAAAATTACGTGAAATCACATGAATTAAAAATTGAGAATGAGAAGGAAATAAAATATAAATATAAACAACTATTTTTAGAAAATATTAGAATAATAAAATACAAAATTTAAAATAAATTAAAAAAATGAAAGAAAGAAAAGAATTTTAGAAAGCTTCATGTAATTATATGGTGTAATTACACCAATTCTTTGCCCTCTCTTGGAAATTGAAGAGTTAATTATATTAATTCAATTATATTCATTTTCTATTTTGTCAAATAATTACTTACAATCTAATTATATCCAATTAGGTTAAACTCCATCAATCTCGGATGGAGCGAAATATTTACTATTTTTGACTTTGGGATATGATGGAATAAAACAAAATGTCTCTTTAAACGCTTCTTTCAATTGTGAAGTAGCAGTTAGTGAATGCAACTTTCGATGATCATCATGGGTCATTCGGAAACAATCGCACTATATTTTTAAATATAGGGGAGATCG